>LKTO01000340.1:0-56265 GCA_001399465.1 Hymenoscyphus scutula | reverse complement strand
TTCTACTATACTTAACTCTATATATAGTATTAGTATTATATATTTAGTAAGTCTTTCTATAATAACTAGAATTAAGTTATATTTAACTTCTATTATTAGGTCCTTAGATTTTAGTAGTTTAATAATAAAATCCTAAGAGACTAATTTCTAAGGTGTCTATAGAATAGAAGTAGTATCTATCTATCTATATAGTAGCTAGCGTAAAGCCTTATTCTAGATATAGATATTATACTTCTTTATTACCTTTTTAATAATCGCTAGTAGATAATCTATAAAGTAATATTATTTTATTTACTTAGTAGTTCTTCTTATTTCTTAATATCTATAAGCGAGTACTAAATAGTACTTACTAATAAACTACTTTATATATTCTTTTAGAATATATAATTTCCTATTATAATACTAGTTCTTTCCTTTATATATGTTCTAGATTATATCTAGCTATAGATCTACTATCTATATAGCTATAATTTAATAAACTATTAGAGCTAGATCTCTATTAGATAGTTCTTTTAATATTACTAGCTTTATATATTCTCTAGCTTCTTTATAGCCTAGCTTATAACTAAGAGTATCTACTCTTAGGTTTATTATTTCTATAACGTATTATATAATAATATTATAATATAATAAAGTTTCTAACTATCTAGTAAGACGCTTACTTATAAGTTCCTTAGTAGTAGTAAAGGTTCGAAGATTAGTATAATTAGTAAGAACTATTACTTAATACTTTATTCCTTAGTAATAGATTTTCTAATATTCTAAAGTAAAGACTATAGTAAGTAGTTCCTTCTTAAATATAGTATAGTTCTACTATATTAGATCTAGTGTTCTAGAGTAGTAGACTATAGATATTAATTTTTCGTTTTCGTCTAGTTATAGATATATAGTATCTATTACTATATCTAATAAGTCTATTTCTATAGTACTTAGTTTCTCTAGATTATAGCTATATAGAATTAGTTTCTTAGTAAAGTATTTCTTTATTATTTAAAAGGCTATTTCTATAATCTTATTCTATATAAAAGGTACTTCTTTATATATAAGGTTTATTATTAGTTTAGATATTCTAGTATAGTCTACTATAAACTAATAATAGAAATTAGTAAATCTCTAGAAATGTTAAATATCTTTAATATTTTTTAGTAATTTCTAGTTAATAACGTCTCTTATCTTATCTAGGTTAATTTCTATTTATTCTAGAGATATTATCTAGTCTAGAAACTTTATATAAGTTACTCTAAACTTATATTTTAATAACTTAAGTTAAGAGTTTACTATAGTAAGTCTTTTTATAACCTTATATATATAACTCTTATATTTCTCTACTTTATCTAAGTAGATTAGAATATCATCTAGATAATAAATAACTATTACCTCTAGAAGACCTTCTAGAATATTATTATTCTACCTCTAGTAGGTTACTAGCGCGGTAGCTAATCTAAATAGTATTACTATATACTTATAGAGTCTCGAGAGTAATCTAAAAGTAGTTTTCTACTTATCGCCTATCTTAATTCTAATTAAGACATAAGCGTTTCGTTAGTCGAGTTTTATAAATATCTTAGTAGAGCTAATTCTATCTAGTAGATATTATCCTTCTAGTAGTAGATAAGTGTTCTTAATCGTTATATTATTTATATCTTAGTAGTCGACGTAAACTCGACCTATTAGGTTGTTCTTCTTACTAACGACTAGTATATTTAATAGAACAGGTAATTTAGATCTCTAAATATAACCTTTCTTTAAACCTTCGATAATATAGCTTTTAAAGTATTATAGCTTAATCTAACTATAAGGCTACATTTTCTATTTCTTAAGGTTATAACTCTCTTTTAGTTTAATCTTATAATCCTATAGACGATGTTCTAGTAGAGCTTATAAGTTCTCTAGGTTCTTGAATAATTCTACGAATTCTCTATACTATATAGGTATTACGTTATTAGCTTTCTCGCTAACCTATAGAGGACTCTTAGTAAGGTGTTCTAGCGCCTTAGAAGAGGTAGCGCTAACCTTGTTCTAGCTATATAGTTATAGCTACGATCCTTTATAGTTATATTAGCTAAAAGTTATTATTTAGACTTTCTAGTCGATATCTAGATTATGTTCTCTAATCTATAGTATACTAAGTATTACATTCTAGCTTCTAATCTTAATAATATTAAATTATATATCTAAGTAGTATTCTTTAATAGTAATTAGTATTAGAATTGTTTACTAATTAATAACTCTATTTTAATATACTATATCTATTCTATTAACTATACCTAGATAGTATAGTTCTATCTTCTTAATAGAGACGTTTAGCTTCTTAAGAGCTAATAGAGAAAGGAAGTTATCTATTACTTCTAAGTTAATTACAACCTAGAGTTTCTATTCTCTAATCTTTATAGTTATAGTTAACTATCTATCTTCTAATATAGTATAGATTTCGTTTTTAATAAAGGTTACTATAAAACTTTACTCTCTCTAGCTAATTTCTACTACTTAGAGGTTACTTCTCTAAGAGTAGAGTATTACTTATTATAAATTACCTTTAAACACTCTATAAATCATCTACTAGTCTATAACTATATTATAGTTAGATTTGTCGCTAGTAAACTATTTCTCTAATTCCTAGTCTAATATAGGTTTTAGATAGTAACGTTACTATATAATTATATCTTCTAATATAACTTCTAGAGTCTAGTATTCTTCTACTTATAGTTAGATAAAAGGTTAATCCCTCTCTCTCTATAACTTAAGAGTAGACTCGAAGATGTTCTTAATAGCTTATATGTTTAGTTTTCCTTCTATAGTATCTAGATTGTTTTTAAGGTTTCTAAAGATCATACTTATTAGAAGATTATCCTAAACTTAAAATTATTCTAGCGCCTCTAGAGCCTATCCTCTAGTTATATAAGAGGTCTAAAAGTCTAATTTATTTCTATTAAGGTCTATCTATTAGTTACTATATTTAAAGTATTCTATAAATGTCTATATTTCTTCTACTTAAGGTTTATTATTCTAGTCGTTTCCTTAACTAGATATGTCTAATAATTCTAATAATAAGTCTAAAAATAACTCTACTATCTCTACTTTATATTATAGAGGTAGATTATATTCTAATTTAGAACGTTTCTTATAGTATTATTTAAGGATAGGATTCTTCTTATTCTCTACTTACGTTCTATATCTATAAGCTTCTCGCTCTTTATTAGATAGGTTAAATTTCTTAAGTAATACTATTTCCTTTCTAGTTATAGTATACGCTTAATACTTTCCTAAAGAATTAGCCTTCTTACGATAGTTACTTACTCTATAGCTAGACAGGCTATATAAAAAGTAGAGGTTCTACTTATATTATTAGTTTTATTCTTTCTAGAAGAGCTTCTACTTTCTAGAAGTCTTCTTCTAGATAGCGTTTACTTATTAGTTATTCTAGTAGTCTAGTTAATTCTATTTATTTTACTTTTTAAATTCTAGGTAGAGATTAGTTTTCTTAAATTTCTATAGACAGTTATCTAAATAGATTACTCCTTTAATTATAGTAGCGATGTCTTTATAATTAAGATTTTATCTTACTATCTCTTTATATAGTTTAATATTAAGTCCTCTATAGAAGAGTACTATAAGAGTAAGAGAATTCTATCCTGTTCTATTTCTATAGCGTTAGAATTTATTTATATAATTAATTACTAATCTAGTTTAGTATAGGTTAAGTAACTTTCGTATTACTACTTTAATAGTATTAATATTACTAAACATTTAGCATATAGCGATTTTAAATCTATTCTAAGATCTAAACATTAATTATATATTAGCTATACTTTCTACTAAGGCTTTATATACGAAAAAGTCCTCTAGATATAGTTATATCTATTTAAGAGTAGTCCCTCGAAGGTAGGAGATAGCGAAGATAGGTAACGCTATACTATCGCTATTAAACTTGTCTTTGTTAAAGTTAAAGTAGATTTCTATTTATATTAGAAATGACTCTAACTCTTGTCGTTTACTATAGTAGGTGTCGAGCAGCTTAACTTATATAGTTTCTAGAGCTTCGACCCTGTATAGTTCTAGTACGTCCGGCATGCTCTTATTATCGTCGTTGTCTAGAGTAGTTATATCCTAGGACGCTATAGGCGTACCCTAGATTAGAGCGTTAACGATGCTAGTACTAGAGCTAGTAATAGGAGCGGCCTTTAGAGGTATTACGATTTAAACTTCTAAGCTTAGATGCTTAAAGTGTGACGATTCTTAAACTAACTAACTAAGGTAACTAAGTATCGCTAGGGTTTGTTCTTATAAAGAGGTTTAATCGCAGACTAGGTGTTTACTTAGAGGTAAACTCGTTACTTAACTATAAAGCTGTTAAGGTATTAGTAATAATGTAATATTAAGTTAAGCACGAAGCTCCTATCTAATAGCAGACGGGCTAGTCTTATATAGAACCTTCGTCCTTACGATGCTAGCCTGCTAGCCTGGTCGCCCTGTCGCTGCTAGACTGGTAGACCGGTCGCGCCGTCTAGCAATCCCTGTTCAGGTCACGTGATTTATAAACAACGAAATCCTTGGATCGCTTAGCTAGCCTAACCGATCCCTAAATACTATAAGAGTATATGATAGTACTCAACCTGTCAGGACGCCGACTGGTCTTCACTGGTCACGTGTGCACGTGATTCGTGACACTAGTCTATATATTCTAGAGAGTTCTACTAAGAGTACTCTTGAAGGTTCTATCGCGTCTATATATTAACTAGCGAGGTCACGTGAAAACGTCGCTAGAGTACTCTAAGACTTACTCTATAGATATAACTCTTAATAATATAGAGGTAATTTTAAGCGAATCGTTAGTTATAACTAGTAAGCGTTCTAAAATTTTAAAATTACTTATTTATATAGTAATAAAGTAAATTTTTTAATTTTATTAATTTTAATTAAGAATTATAGATTTTTACTAGAGTTATATAGACGTTTTTTATATATATTTTTAGTGATCGACTCGCTAATAAACTACGTTATCTTTAAAAGTTATTAAAGTTAAGGATTCTACTAGATTTTTATAATAATAGTAGCTTTAGAAAACTATTTTAATTTTAGTTTTAATAATAGTTTAAAGAATAAAGAATTTAAGATTAAAAGTTGTAAAGAAAGAAAGGAAATCTATAAGAAGAGTACGAGTTAGTATGTCTAAAATTCTGTAGACTTTAGAAGACAGAAAATTGAAATAAATGTTCTCTACAAAGGGTGTAATTGATAACTATATAACATGAAAACCGCCCATGGAAACAAACCGTATAACTCCGTAGCCTCTACCCCTAGGCCTATAAGTTTACAGCCAAGCAACAAAACAATTCATCCTTCAGATGTAGACATTTACTCCTTCTTCTCATCCACATACTTAGTCCCCTTGTAAGCAGGACTCGCATCCACCTCCTTATCCGCCAAATTCCAATCATTCAAGTGTCCCACCCCAATCGTCAAATAAGTCGCAAATCCCAACCATCCCAAATAAGGAGCCAGAGCCCAACCAGCAACAGAATCAACCTTGCCCCATGTATATGCCAAATATCCAACGGTACCGGTGAGGGCGAGGATATCGGCGGTTGCTTCGATGGGACGTTTGGCGATGAAGAAGAGCGGCATCCAGACGAGGTTGAGACCAAGTTGGATTGTGTAGAGGGTTGCGCCGTGCTTGGTGTCGACGAGTTGTTGGGCTGTGGCGAAGGGGTTGGTTCCTGTTGTGTAGGCGCGGTAGGCGGAGTAGCCCATGAGGCCGTAGAGCGTTGTCCATGCTGGGCCGAAGACCCAGGGGGCTGGACGGTAGGGTGGTTGTTTAAGGGCGAGGTATTTGGCTTGGGTTTCTTTGGCTGTGAAGGTGTTAGGAAGAGAATGATAGTGGTGGGATGAGTTAGCTTACGCCTGCATGAGAAACCGACTGCGGTACCGAGGGCGATTGGGAGGAGGATTGAAGCTGCTGGGTTGGCGAAGACAGCGGCGGGTATAGTGATTTGGGGGATGAAGGTCGTCATGATGGTGACTGGATGGAATTGGTTAGTTAATGGGTGATATTTGAGAAGGAATCTCGAATGAATATTGGAAGGTTTAGAGTGATATATGTAGGAAGAAGTGAGGAAGTACTCGAGTAGCTCGGAAGTACCTATAGTGGTACGACAGTGGTATGGAACCTGGAAAGGAAGGGGTTCTCCGCAATGTGATGACGTCGTTTTACATGAAGATGCAGTTTAGGCTGGAGTTTTGGAAGGAGAGATAATGCTGTGGTACAGAGGACGAGTTGAGTGAGGGGAACATACCTGTACGAATGTAATAGGAGAATTGAGGTTGTTGACCAGTTCCTTTTGCCTTGTGAATGTTGAGTAAAAGGGTTGTGATCGAGGGGAACAATAGAGGTAGGACAGAGCTAGGGAAGCTGCCCTTGTCAAATAATCAGCCGCAATACTATTGGCTGTCAGAATATAGCCCCATATTTCCAGCACGTGAGATCGGTCCAGACCAACCGGACCGGAGGTTAGGTGATGTGGATCGCGCCTTCCCTCTCGGGCTCTTTGGCTCCCGCTCAGTCCGCTCCAGAGCCGCCCACCGCGCCTTCCACCCTGCCACCACCAGCTTTAGGGCCATGGGTACCCCGAAGCTAGGAGGACTAGGAGGACTAGGAGGACTAGCACCTCCGCTGGAGGCACCAGAGGTACACGAGATAACCTCGTCTACCCATCAACACCACCTCTCCTCGTCCACAGGAGAATGCGCAGTTCCTGCTCGCACCGTCAACCACCATCAATCTTGTTCGTACCTCTGCCTCCTTCTCTGCCCGATCATACTGTCCTTCTTCCTCCTCCTCCTCCTCCTCCTCCTCATCCTCCCACCTCATACCTCATTAGCTGTCCCCTCTTCTCTTTTTGAATCCATCATTGGAAAGATCTGTTGCCAATTCAACGGCGCAAGACGTCTCACCCTTCTACCCTCACCTTTTCTACTCTATCTTTTCTCCTCCCCTTCCAAATTCAATTGCGCACTCCTCAGTCATTACACTTCATACACCTACCATACTTTTATTTGAGGGGTTTTCTCTGACAGGCAATCATGCATCCAAACAGCCCCAGCTTCGTTGTCGTCGCTACCGTCCAACAGCAATCACCTCCCATCACTTGAGAGGCAGCAAACCCTCCCGCCCAAACCGCTCTACACTCCTCCTAAAAGGAGGCAGGTTGTCCTACCCGCCCTGTCACCAACGATTCCCCTCGTCTCGTATCGCTGGTCACGTCAATCCACGCCCACCAACACGATGGATGCATATCCAGGTTACAGAGAGCCCCCGCTGGCGCGCTCACCCACCGAGAGAACCAGCTGGAGTGGACGCGATGACAACTATCGAGCCAGCGACCGTCCCGAATCGCGCGACAATTTCTATCGAGGCCGATCACCGGGTATGTCAAAGATCTTGTACCAGCCTCATTCATTTCCATCCTGGTCTCTGTTGTAAGAGTGTCGTCGTTACCACAATGCAGGGGCGAGGCTGCAGCCCGTGCTACATGAATCAATTATCTCACAGAATTCGAGCCTTCATTGTTCCTTCGCGACACAATCATCAATAATTATCGTACTTACTCTTTTTTCTCTTTAGGCGCTGATCGACGTCGTACGCGAGACCGTTCTCGTTCCCCCGTCGCAGTAGACCGTTACGAACCTTCTAGTCGTCCACCAAGAGATGATTATGATAGAAGAGGTCGCGATCGTGATGAAAGACGACGACCCTCACCAGGTCCCGCTAACATTGACCGATATGTCCCAGGCCAGGACACCGGCCCCTCCATCACAGTCAACCCATTGGCCGATCCAGCCACGATACAGTTCCAAGTTGGCTTTTCATACTTTGGAGAGTGGTGGCGCACGAATGAGAAGATCAAGGAAGAACGAGAACGCGCCAGAACTGGCAGACGCGGCGAACCACTCCGACCTCGTGATTCGCAAGAGGATCGTGACAAGGAAAAGGCACGGATCCAAGCCGCTTACGATGTATACAAGGATGAACTCCAGGCCAAGATGGCCCGAAACTTTGTACAGGAGCACAAGGGCGAGCAGTGGTTTCAAGAGCGTTACTTTGCGGAAACTCGAGATGGATTGCGCCAACAAATAAACGAATTTCGTCGGGGCAATTACAGTCAGTGGGAGCAAGATCTGGAATCTGGAACATTTGATGAATATTCATTGGAAGGCATCCCAAAAAGCGAGAGTAATGGCAACGGTGGAGTTGTGGAGAAGGAAGAAGGCGAAGCGACTGCGACCAATGAAGTTCTTGGTATTGGTGATCTGGTCCCTTCGCGCGGTAGTGATATTCGGGATGAGAATGCTTTTCAACCAACCCTCCTTATCAAGACGATCGCCCCACACGTTAGTCGCCAAAAACTAGAGGCTTTCTGCAAGGAGCATTTGGGAGAAGACGAAGGTGGATTCAAGTGGCTGAGTTTGAGTGACCCAAATCCGGGAAAGCGATACCACAGAATTGGTTGGGTCATGCTTCATCCTGCGCCCGAAACAACAATCGCCGACCGCCCAGAACTCAAAGACGAGGATGCAGACGTTCCCCCGACTCCTGTCGTACAGCTCACCACCGCTGAGAAGGCTCTCGAAGCAATCAACGGCAAGACTGTCAAGGACGAGGTTCGTGGGGATTTCACTTGTCATGTCGGGGTTCATGTCCCTCCAAATCTCCCACGTAAAAAGGCGCTCTGGGATTTGTTTTCGGCGCCGGAAAGAATCGAGAAAGATCTGGAGTTGGCTCAGCGACTTGTTGGCAAATTTGAGGAAGACTTCGGATCCGATTTCAATGCTGTTCTGAAGATTGAAGAACGAGTCGACGATCTCAGAAACTCTGGACGCCTCTTGCCTCCTGTTACAGCTCCTGCTGTGAAGAAGATAAAAAAGTCGCGTGACCCACTTGACCTTGATGAGGCCATGGACTCGGCTGAGGAGGGCGAAGAAGAGGAGGAGGAAGAGGAAGGTGCTCTTGATGAGGAGGTCGACGATGAAGATCTTTTAGTAAAAAAGAAGCAACTCGATCTTATGGTTGAATACCTTCGCCGAGTCTTCAATTTCTGCTTCTTTTGTGTTTTTGAAAGCGACTCGGTTCATGAACTCACGCGAAAGTGCCCTGGCGGACATTTGAGAAGACCACGCAACACTTTGACGACTTCTGGGAAAGCAGCAGCACGAGCTAGCGCTTTGGGCGAGGCATTCCCTATCAAGAGACGAACTGGGACTGATACCGAAGATATGGACTTGGACCCAGTTTCTCCTGACGGTGATCGAAAGTTTCAACGCAATGGTGCCCCTTCAAAATCTGAGCAACAACTTTCCCGAGCCTTCAACTGGGTCAAGACGTTCGAGGAAAAGATTATGCAAATTCTTGAGCCCGAATCGGTGGATGTTCGGAAGCTGGGTGGTAAGCCTACGGATGAGGCATTGAAAGAGGAGACGTTGAAGTTTGTGAAGCAAGAGGATGAGCACAAATTCAGATGTCGTGTTCCAGAGTGTCAAAAACTGTTCAAGGAGAAACACTTCTGGGAGAAGCACGTTGAAAAGCGTCATCCTGAGTGGGTTGAAAGTTTGAAGAAAGATGTTAGTTCTTTTGTGAATACCGAATATATGGTCCTTGCTAATCAGTGTTGACTAGTTCGATCTCGTCAATACTTACGTCACAGATCCTGCTCACATTGCTCCTTCGAGGTCAGATGCAAACAGCAACGGTCATTTCCCCCCTGCCAATGGACATATGCCGGCTGGAACCCCTCGAGGCTTCAACTTGCAAAACTTTGGTATGAATGGACTTCCACAATTGCCAGGTTTTGGTCCTCCCGGTGGCTTCCCTGCTTTTGCTGGAAACGTTCCACCAGGAGGTTGGGGAGCAACCGATCCCCGTGGCGGTCCAGTTCGACGAGGAGGTCGTCCATATCAAAACAATGCTCGCACAGGACCTTACGATCGTCGACCACGGGATCCTCGATATGGGAGTGAGAATGGTAGACTTAGTCCCCCACCTGGCTCTCGAAGGCCGGGTGCCATGGCCTCAGGTGGTGGTCGATGGGGTGATGGAGCAGCTGGAGGTGCGGCTGTTGGCCCCCGTGAAGCTGTTCAAGGCAGAAGTCTGAAATCCTACGAGGATCTTGATGCTGTTGCTGGTGGTGGCTCGGGTGAGCTCAATTACTAAATGGGTGTTTGTTAACGCTTGGGACTGGACTTTTCCTTTTTCCCCCTCATCAATTTGGAATGGAGGACATGAAAATTTGGCGTTATGGGAGATACGTTTTGGTGCGCTTTGTATTTGATGTTGAATTGGCTTTACGTAGCTGCTTTGCGACCCTTCTAAGTGTATTATACGGAGGATCTTGGTAACAATACATGCAATGTTTTTTTTTCACATGAGGATTTATGAGATGATTTTGTGAAGCTGTCGGAGCGAGAGATCGCAACATGTACCCCTCTTTCTATGGCCCCCAACCTTCCCAACTTCACCATTCTGCTTTTCACCCTCACTTGACTCCTTTGGTAACTTCTTCAATCAATATTGAACTACAGTGATCGACCGGAAGCTAGCCACAGCTTCCTCTTCCGAATTGAGACCTGCAATTAGCCGCTAGTTCCAGGTTGGGAATCGCATTGCGGTGCGTTGCGTTGTGGGTGCGTTTTAAAAAGCGGTGTGGTGGATTTCCCTCCCCCCACTAAGTACCAACACCTCCAACCTCCAACGTTGAGCTCTTGAGCGCGCGTTGAACGTACGAACCTCTGCACACCAACACTCAACATACAGACTACACGATGACTCGAGGCGAGGTAGGTACTCCTGTTCTCCTCCCCTTCCCGTTGGCCTCTCAGAAGTTTGAAAGTCACCTTTGAGAGTCCACGTCCGCGTTCGGCGCGTTTCGAGATGCTAGATTTGGGGATAAGGGGTTGGTATTGATGTTCATGGGGCACCGCTAATTCAATTGTTTGCTACGCAGATTCTCCATCTCCATATCGGCCAGGCTGGTACTCAGCTGGGTAACAGCGCATGGGAGCTGTATGTTCAACCTCGTCGCGTCGCTGACCCCCTCTCCTCCGTTTGCTGTGCTAATTATCCTCCCTACAGGTACCTCCTCGAGCATGGCTTGCAGCGAGATGGACGACCTGATCCCGAGGCTCAGGCCCTTCACGCTTCCGGCGAGCTGGACACCGTCTTCACCGAGACTGGCAACGGTAAATACGTCCCTCGATCCATCTTCGTCGACTTGGACCCCTCCCCTATCGACGAGATTCGCACCGGTGATTACCGTTCCCTCTTCCACCCTGAGCTGTTGATCAGCGGTAAGGAGGATGCGGCCAACAACTATGCTCGTGGGCATTACACGATTGGAAAGGAGATTCTGGATGGGACCTTGGACAAGATTCGTCGTGTTTTGGTAAGAGGATTTTGTCCATGATACAATACGTATTCAGGCGCGAATGTTGTATACTGACGTGGAATAGGACAACTGCTCTTCCCTCCAGGGTTTCTTGATCTTCCACTCCTTTGGTGGAGGAACTGGATCAGGATTTGGTTCTCTCCTCCTTGAACGACTCTCGGCCGACTACGCGAAGAAATCGAAGCTCGAATTCGCCGTTTACCCCGCTCCTCGCGTTTCCACCGCCGTCGTCGAGCCATACAACGCAGTTTTGAGCACCCACAGCACTATCGAGAACAGCGACTGCACATTCCTTGTTGACAATGAGGCCGTTTACGATATCTGCCGTCGCAACCTTGATATTCCTCGTCCTTCTTTCGAGCACTTGAATCGCTTGATAGCGCAGGTTGTTAGCTCCATCACGAGTTCGTTGCGGTTTGATGGCGCGTTGAATGTCGATTTGAATGAGTTCCAGACGAATTTGGTTCCGTATCCACGAATTCATTATCCGTTGATTAGTTATGCGCCTGTTATCTCTGCGTCTAAGAGTTCGCATGAGAGTTTCAAGACGCAGGATTTGACTCTTCAGTATGTCTTTCTTTCCAAGCTATTTTCTATTCCCTCTCCCTCCCCCGCTATCAAACCATATCTATCTACCACATAAATATACTAACCATGCTACCTTCCTGGCAGATGTTTCGAACCCAACAACCAAATGGTAGTCTGCGACCCCCGCAACGGAAAATACATGGCCGTCGCCCTCCTCTACCGCGGCGACGTCGTCCCCCGCGACTGCAACGCAGCCGTCGCCTCCCTAAAAGCCAAAACATCCTTCAACCTCGTCGAATGGTGTCCCACGGGTTTCAAACTGGGCATCAACTACCAAAAGCCCGTCTCGGTTCCCTCGACATCGCCTAACGATGGCGCGCTTGCGAGCGTCGATCGCTCCGTTAGTATGCTGAGTAATACCACGGCGATTGCGGAGGCTTGGTCGAGATTGGATCATAAGTTTGATTTGATGTATAGTAAGCGTGCTTTTGTGCATTGGTATGTGGGGGAGGGGATGGAGGAGGGGGAGTTTTCGGAGGCGAGGGAGGATCTTGCTGCGCTTGAGAAGGATTATGAGGAGGTTGCTGCGGATAGTTTGGAGCCTGAGGAGGGGGATGCTGAGTATTAGGTTTCGTGCTAGAGATAGGGAGGGGTTGGTGAGGATCTTGCTTGATGCTGAGGGCCTTGGTGGATTGCTGGATGGATAGATGCATGGCTGGTTTGATCTTTCTTGCCCTGGTTGGGGGTGGGGGTGAAATGGATTTGAATTGAATTGAATGGTTGTGAGTGAATGGTTGGCTTGTTAGTTGGTTGGGGATAAAGCAAAGCAAAGCAAAACAGAGCGTTGATTTATACCTGCAGAGGTGTTCCTTCTCCCCGTTCTTATTTTCTCGTGAGGAAAATAACGTGCTTATGGATATTCGTATCTTTCCTTTTTTCTATTTGAGAGGTGAGGAGTTGAGAGGTTGGGTGAGGTAGGGGGAAAAGGGGGGTGTGATGGGGGTGATGGATAGATTGTCTCCATTTTCCATTTTCTCTTCTATTCTTTCCCTTTCTCGCATCTGACCTTTTATATATATACTAGTCTTGAAAATGTTTCAAGAGACTTAAGACTACTAAAGCCACATCCGACTCGAACCCGAAGCCCGGCCCGTTGTCCGATTTCTCGGTCCGATATCAATAGAAATAGATTTCATTATTATAATTAACGCCTAAGAATTATTAATAGTATTAGATTAATAATTATTAGTAAGTTTTAAAGACTATATATTATACCTCATACTATTCTTGACTATCTTCTTCTACTACCTTTTTTAGTCCTCTATAGAGATTTACGGATGTGTATAAGTAGAGTATATAAGTATATATATATAGACTACAAGGGCTAATATGTATTGAGTGCCACCGTTTGGTGAGGAACAGTGCACGGCCTGGCACTCAATACATATTGGCCCTTGTATATATTAATTTAATATCAGAGAACTGAAAATCCCGAGCTAAACAGGCCCTAAGACTCTTTTGTAGTAGTCAATATGGAGAAAATCTTCTCTGTTTCACTACTAATCCTCAGGTTCTTAGAGCATTCTCCATTCTTCCCTGTTTCGTCCACCTTCCCTAATCTACTAAACTTTTTACCCTCCCTATCCCCCGCCTTTTTCCATCAAAAACTTAGATCCTAACCTTCTCAATAACATCGCCAGCAAAACCCGCCAGCTTTTTCAAACTGGCAAACACGGATTTTGCGATTATCGTGCCGTTTTTTGAGACGTCGCCAAGGGCTTGCCATTCTTGGATTGCAGCGCCGGATTTCCCTTGCAGGCGTTGGACTTCTTCTACTTCGTGGAGTTCTTGCTGGACTTGGGATCTGTGGGGTGAGTGTCAGTCGGGGATTGAATACGAAGAGTAGGGAGAGGACAAATAAGAACACAGAAGGAAAATGAAAACCTACACAAACGCCGAATCCTCCCCATGACTTAAGGGTGCCAACTCGTTGACGAGAACCAAAACTACGTGCACGGCGTCGATCCAATCTACGCCCTCCAGCACCTCTTGCGATATACAGGAAAGTTCTTTCTTCAATTCCTCCACCTCGAGCGAGGAAACGTATTTCAATAACCTGGCGATGGTGAATAACCTCGTGACTCGAACTGGATGGTTGGCTTGTGGCCAATTATAAACATCACAATTCAAAAATATGAAGATGAGAATTATAAGAGCCGCGGGGAGATGATTGTCATCTACATACGCCAAATATATCTCATCCAACACGGTAGGATAAGGGGGTAGTGCGAAAATCTTATTGGTACGGAAGAGAAGGAGTTCGGTGTGCATTTGCGTTAGGAAGTTGAATCGTTCAGTCCGTGATTCTTTTTGTCTGGAGAGCTCGATTAGTGGTCGGACTTTGGCCATGTCTTCTACTAGGGGTGAGATTTCGGCGGAGAGGGAGGTGATGAGGGGGATTTTTGAGGAGGCGTGAGTTTCTAGTTCTTGGTGTGAGATGAGGAGTTCGAGTTTTTCATGAGCAACTACGGGGATTTGCGAGAATAGTTGGTATGGATTTAAGTCTTCTGCGCATTTTTGGCATGTGCATTTGAAGAAGTATCTTTGTTGGAGTTCGAGGTGGCGGAGGTCGAGGGATTGGGTGAAGTCTATGTAGGAGATGAAGATTTGGGTTCCGGTGGGGATGGGGTTTAGTGCTTTGAGGGAGATGGTTCGCCCGTTGAATATTATGAATGCGTTGGGGGTGCAGGAGTGGTTTGCTAAAGCGAGGAGTGGCTCGTAGCAGAGACCTATTGGCGTGTCATCTGGGAGGGTGGCACGGAAGGCGTTGGTTGACATCTAGGAGGTGTTAGAATGAGAGTCATAAAAGTGTAATGCATAGGAGGGGTTGATGCTGGCGTAAGTAAAGTTTTTGCATCGAGGATCGCTCTTTCCAACAATACTTTTTGCCCGTCATTCTTCGAGAGAGAATTCCTTCGACTAGACTTTGAAGAATGAAAACTAAGACTTACAACACAAAGAAGTCTCGTCACCATCTCCAATTTGCTCCCAGGAGTCCTCGAAAAAGCAACCGCCCCCCTAGCTTGAAGAACCATCTCATCCCACCTCTTCCCATCCTTCTTCAACTCATCTAAATGATGTTCCAACCCCGCACTCTTCTCATCCAACTCATTGCCCTTCGTTGGATATCTCAACAAATACTGATAAAGAGCCCTCACAGGAGTCGGAGGAATAGCAGGAAGTTTCGTGAGAACAGAACATTCGCTTTTATGAATCAATTTCCAATCCGTTTTTTGACATGCGGGTGAGCAATATCTGACGAGTTTGCAGCCGGCACATCTTTTGAGAGTTGAGAGGTCCGATTCGAGGAGACAGTAGGAACAGACTCTATCCAGGGCTTCTTTTTCGACGACTATTAGATGGGGTTCTTTGATTTGGATGATGACTTCCCCCGGGGTAAGGTCTTTGGATGCTGCTAGGCCGTTGCCGAGTTTGGGGTCTTTGATGGTGGTTGTGTGGTTGGTCATTTTGGTTTTGGCTGTGGTTTTTGTGGTTTTTGTAGATCTTCTATGTTCTTGTATACACTAATATAATTGTCTCAGGACTGAGACCCAGTTTCAATGAGGCTAGATAACAGATGAATGCTTCAGATTCGAAGGCACAATGTTGACTAGATTGATGTTTTTTGATGGCCTAGGAGTGCCGCTTTTTCAAGTTTCTCAACGTTTCGGATGCCGAAGTTTTGCCGCATTACTTCACTTCATTCAACTTTTGTCTCTTTTGGAACTTCACATCGATACTTCCAAGGTGTGTTCTGTAAAATTCGACTCTGTGTATATATCAACTTCAAGATACTATTATTCTACCTGCTTCCTAATGACAGACTTGTGAATTATTTACTCCCCATCCCCCTCAAACCCCGCGCTCGTTGCTCAGCACTCAATTTGTATCTCCTTTATATACCCTACTTATTTTGGTTGCTCTCATAAAGCATAGTTAATTCTGATGGCTGAGGAATCCACAACAAGCGACAGTGGAGCTCAGGCAGTAGCCCAAGCAGAATTCCCCTACCAACCACTCGACCCAGCAAGTCATGAGATCCGCCTCCTTGAGATACAATCGGGAGAACAAGATGAACCAATTTTCGGGAGGCTGATCACTGTTTCCCTATCCACAAGACCACTCTACGAATCCCTCTCCTACACATGGGGAGATCCCACCCCAACAGACCTAATCTATCTCGTTTCCTCCCCACCCACCACCTTTCCTACGACAACAAACCTCTTTATTGCCCTCAAACAGCTTCGTTACGCCGACACACCCCGTTTACTCTGGATAGATGCGATATGCATCAACCAGTCAGATTCCCTCGAAAAAGCTCATCAAGTCCAAATCATGGACATCATCTACCAATCCGCAGCACGAGTCTGTGTTTCCCTGGGAGAGGAAGCACAAATAAGCTCCGAAGCAATGTCCTTAATAGCTTCCCAACCAAAAGACTTAGACGAAGCAGTAGAGATTCTCTCGGACCCAGCTTGGGGCCTGGGCTGGCGAGCTCTCACATTCTTCGTGCAAAGGCAGTGGTTTTCACGGACTTGGGTGGTTCAAGAAGTTGCTCTCGCGAGAGAGGTAATTTTGTATTGTGGTGATGCGGTTGTTCCTTGGGATAGTATGATGTTGATTGTTTATGCTCTGATCAAGGAATTCTATGCTTTCGCTGTTGGGAAGGAGAGACCTCATGAGTCTGTCGAGCCTTCACGCTGTAAGGCTATTTCGAACTGGGATATTCCTGATGAACACTTTTTTTTCACTCATCAGGGTTCCAGGAATATTGCCTGTTTGGAGAACGCTAGAAATTCCGTAGGGAGAGTGGGGATGAAGAACTTCCTGGCTATTTGTTACAATCGGGGGGTTACTGATGCAAGGGATGCTGTGTATTCAATCCTTGGGATGGCTTGCGGAGCAAGAGACATGTCATGGGACATCAATTACAAAAAGGAGGCAGTGGAAGTTTTCATGGATGCCGTTGAGAGAATTGTCATGGCAACAGGGAGTCTGGATATTCTTTGCAATAGCCAGTGGTCTGAAGCTCATGAGCATCGACACTCTTGGGTTCCAAGATTTGCAGGCGGGTTTGAGGAGTGCGGGTGTGAAGCATATATTGCCAATAGTTTGACTGTTTGCGAAGTACTAGTCCCGGATGGTGGTAAAACGCAAGAAATTATGGTGGATCGTTCGGTATACTCCGCTTCCGGAAGTCGAACCCCCGATATCCATTTTGACCTTCCAAATCGTCGCATCTCAGTCAGGGGAATGATAGTCGACAAAGTGGCGAAGGTTCTGGATCTCCCAGTACCCTACCGTGGAGGTATCACGATCCCTAAACAATGGAAAGAAGCAGCAATGTCATTCATGTCTCCAGATAATAAAGTCCATCACGATAACAACTTCAACACGTTCTGGCGAACACTAGTGGCCGATAGAGAACAACTAAATATCTATGCAGAAGATATCAATATCGACTCCCTCTCACATAATGAAGAAGTATTTTCCTTCAATAACGGAGAATATCTTCAGCAAGCACTCTCATCCGCACCCGAAGAATGGGCGGCTGAAGCGGAAGCTTGGCTGGAAAGCGACATGACTGTACCAGATACCAGCAACAGCTCCGGTTTCCTGAAAGGGGTTGTAGGATACATCAGGAGTAAAACTTTTGTCCTTATGGAAAAGAGTATGGGACTTGCTCCAGAGGCTTGTCGAGATGGAGACTTGGTTTGTGTGCTTATGGGCTGTTCGGTTCCAGTTATTTTGAGACCTGGGGATGGAAGCGAGGGGACGTATAATTTTGTTGGTGAAGCTTATGCCCATGGTATGATGGATGGGCAAGCTATTGAAAAGCTTGAAAAAGGGGAGTTTAAGGATGAGATATTCGTAATTGTTTAGTCGAATTCCTCCAGCTAATGAGCAAAACCCAGCATCTAAACCTGTCTATATTTCTGTCCTGGTCGCGCCAAGTATTGCAGTCAAAGAAGTAAAGTAAGCTCCTCGTCAGACTCAAGGGATGTTCATAATATCAACACCGGCAACTCTTCCAGAGTCGAAAATGCCGAGAAGAGCCTAATGGGTTCGAGGTGTTGACATGGAGTTAGAGTTGTATGCTGTGCGAAAGGATCGAGGCATCCACTTCCCTCACCCCGATGATGGGTGTATAAGATTCTAAAGCTTAATTGAGAAAAATCTATCATGAATATTAGCCACAAAACCCTCCCCCTTGGGCTCAAGTACAAGAAAGAAAACGAACTTTCCCAGAGTCCCGTACCTTGATAACGAATTTACGCGAGTCCTTGTAACCCCTCCCCATCTCTCCAGATGTCGAGGTCGCGTTGGCCGACTGAAGTTTATAGCGACTCCGGAGTCACCCGCTCTCTGTTCACGAGTTCTCGTTTCTCGTCGTCTTCCGTAAATGCGCAATCTAGCTCCCTTTATCTTTTCTGTCAAGACGGAAAATAAATTCCCAAGTGGGAAGTGGTACTGCTGTGAGTGGTTGTTCACATCTCTTTGTTTCTCTTCGTCTTTCTCGAAGTCGTAAGTTGAATTCATGTTTTTGTTTGTCGATACCGAAAACAAGTCCCGATGTAGGGAAGTAATGCGAATTCTCCTTTTCCGTCGTCTCCCTCGAAGTCTGTAATTCTTCCACTTCCACTGTTTCTTTCCCAATGTCGAAAATAACTCTCGAAGGGGACTGCGCAGTATTACTGAGTCACTATCTGTATCTTCTCCCCACAACTCCCCACCGCCCTCCACATATTCCCCCCTCTCACACCCAGAACCGTTCATTACAAGGGCGGTAGTATTTTCGTCGCTGTTAATGAATTCTTGTTTCCCGTCGTCCCCCTCAACCGATAGTCTTTCCACTTCCAGTTTTTCTTTGTCGGTGCCGAAAATAACCCCCGAAAGGAAGTAGTGGTGCTGCGAGTTGCTGTATCCATCTCATCCTCACAACATCCCAATCACCCTCCACATATCCTCGCCCTCTCAGTGGTATTTCCCTCAATCCTCACACCAATAATAAAGGTCTCCAGAGTCACCCACTCTCTATTAACGAACTCTCATTCCCGTCGTCGTCTTCTCCTTCGAAGTCGCCCTCTAGCTTCCATCCCTCGTGAATGCTTAATTAAAATTCGATTCCAGTTCCGACTCAAATCCTGCTTGGAATTTGAGTCCGACTTGGACTTTGACTCTGATTCCGACCCCCACTCCCTCTCCCACAGCTGTCCCCCACAAATATCCCCACCTCTTTGATTCTGTCAACCTGTTTCTTCCTCCCCACTATCCTCTTTCATTCTTCCCACCTCTTCCATCCTCCCCACCAAGTTCCCCCGACAAGTTCCCACACCTGAAATCCAGCGAGGACCTAGCCTTTGATTGTAAACAGTACAAGTCAACCAGATCCCAACCGAACCCAGGAAACCACGTGAGCTCCTCGGAACTGCGTCTGCTGGATTTCATCATTCATTCGTGTATTTCTATTAAACCGAGTAAAACGACTTGAACTCGTAATAGTATCGGTGGGATTCCATATTCATCCTTGTGTTGATCGCTTAGTAGCTTGTGGTTTGCTGTGTTTTTGTCACCTCTGCTCAATTGTCCTTTCAGTGGTCTTGCTCATTACTTTTTGCAACAGGTCTCTATTTCATTCTGTTTTTTGTGTTGGAGATTTTGGTGGGTTTGCTAAGTTGTATACAGTTGTCTTTTCCCTTGTGGTCTGGTGGTTTCTTGTACTGTACTATACTGTACTGTACTGTGCGTAACGAGAGTTCCAACTCCCAACATGCAAGGGTACCAAGAGCCTTTTTTTGAGGAAATCCAGCAAGGGCCTGTCTGGTCTTTCGTTGAGGAAAGTTGTGGAAAGTACCCAAAGTCAAAGTCAAACCCAACCAAACCCAGAACCGAAGCGAACCCAGAACCATGAAGTCATGACGGTGTCTGCTTATCAGGTTTCAAGGTTCTTTTTTCAGTTGGTAGCTTGTATTTCTGTTCATTTGTGTTTTGGTTTATCTGGTTTCGTTTATCTTGTTTCGTGTATTGGTAGATTTTTGGGTGGTTTTGTGTTTTGATAGCTTGGTGGTTTTGTAGTTTGACTGTTTGCTGTACTGTACTTGTAGTTTTGGCGATTTTAGCGGCTTGGTGGGTTTAGTGACTTCCTGTGTGGTCTTTATTTTTGTTGGTTTGGTTTGGTGGTTTCTTCTTTCATAGTTGAGTTGTTTCTTTTGTTGTAGCTCAGTTGATTCTTTTATTGGAGTTGAGCTGTTTTCCAGCTTCAGATTCGGCTTAGTCTGGTGTGTGTGTGCGTGTGTGTGTATTGAACAACGTTGGAGGGTTGATGAGAGGTTTTCGAGATGTTGAGGTGTTGGGTGTTGGATGTTGGATATCGGATGTTGAGGGCCTGAAAGAGCTGTGAATACCCAGAGTTGAGAGTATAGATGTGGGTATGTGTTGATGAGCGAGTTGGTGTGCGTGTTGGTGTATTTGTTAGTACAAATGTTGATGCATGTGTTGGTGTGTTTGTTAAGATGTTTGGATGGTGAATGTTGAGGGTTGGATGTTGGATATTGGATGGTTGAAGAGCGAAAAGGGCTGTGAATACAGAGAGTTGACAGTATAGATGTGCGTATGTGTTGATGTGTGTATTGGTGTATGTGTTGGTGTAGGTGCTGATATGTTGATGTGTGGCAATGTTGGATTTTGTCGAGATGTCGAGATGTTGATATGTTGATATGTTGTTGAGCGTTGGATGCCGAACGTAGAATGTCGATATAATAAGCGTAGAATGCCAGACGTTGTCGAGCGTAACATGTTGAGATATAAGACGTTGATATGTTGACGAACCGCAAGCGCCATCCATAAACGTCCGTTCAAAGTTGAAGAGTATAGATATATGAAATACCATCTCAAACCATACCTTACCCAACTCCCTTCCTCATCGCCTCACCTCCTCTGCTCCTGCTCCCCCCCTCATCCCCTCATCCCCTCACACTCTCCTTCCAATCGCCAAATCATCCAAAAGCCAAGTCATGCAAAAGCCAAATCATAAAAGAAGTAGAACTAAACAAAAAAGTGAAATACATTTGTTTAAAATAAAATGGAAAAAAAAGGGAAAAAAAAGAGCGGCATCCTTCACCACACCACCACCAACAACTAAAGAAAGAAAAGATAAGAAGAAAGACAAGAAGAAAAGAAAGAAACTTGAAGAAACAACAGACAGGCCACCGTACCACCCTCTTAAATATCCCCCCTCTCCCTCTCCCTCTCCCCTGACCGAAAAAAAAAAAAAAAAATTAATCAACCCATCTATCCATTCCCACTCACCCACTCACCCACTCACCCACCACCCACTCAGCACTTCCCTGTCCTCCGTCCTTCTCATGTCCTCTCCCTCTCCCTCTCCTCCAAGTGATTTCACGCAAACCAAACCAAACAAAGCAAAGCAAAGGAAAGGCACCTAATGCAAACAAACCTACCTAAACCTCGCTACCTAACGGCAAAACGGCAGGGCAACGGGAATAGCCCGAGCCCCGACGGGGAAAGTCGCTGTAGCTATACAAAAAAGAAGAGATAGAAAAAAGAGACAAAAACAAACAAGAACAAACAAACACCCGCGGAAACTCGATCCCTAGAGGCTAGGTACAGTGTGAGTAAAGATTAATCAAGAATCAGATTAACGAGTCTCTTGATTAGATTAGATTACTGGATTTTGATTAATCTGATTAACTAATGATTAATACTCTATAGTTTTCATTGCCTCTTCTTTCTTCTTTTCTTCCTTCTCTTTTCCCTCTCTCTTCTATAAAGTCTCTATTAGTTAAAATCCTATAAAAGATCGAGCCGCACTTTATAGGTAGTATTAAAGTTCTACTTCTTAGCTAATTAAGTATTACTCCGACGCCATCCCGAGGCACGGCCCAGCCTCCGGTAGGTCCGGCCCGGTCATATGAGTATATTAATTATCAATTAATTATTAATCTGATTCGCCTGAATCCCTTGATTAGATTAGATTAGATTAATAGCCTATTAATCTAATCTAATCTAATCATTTCTTACACTAGCTAGGTAGAACTCGATGGCTCGATAGGCTAACGACACGACAAACGGTAAGAGCTACTACTACTTACTACTTCCTCGTCCTTCTCATGCCCCCGTCCTTCTCATACCTCTTATGCTCTCTCCCTCTCCCCTCTCCCCTCTTCTCCACCCTAAAATCCACCCTAAAATCAACACTACTCCACACTACTCCACACTAAACTCTAATCTAAGGCAATCAATGTTATCCCGCTCTCCTCTCCTCAAAATCAAAACTAATATGTAAACAAAAACCTAAAACCTTCACCCTGTAACGTAACGCTATCGAACACGATAACGACAAGACATGACACGATAAGACACGGGAATATAGTACCTAACCAACCTGACCTAACACCTAACACCTAATACCTAACACCTAACGGGAACTTACTCACTCACTCATTAGTATTAAAAAAAACCACTATAACAAACAAATCAACTTAGAAATAAGACAACCAAGACAAACACCCGCGGAATCTCGACCCTAGAACTCGATGGGCCAACGACAACGCCAACGACAACGCCTACGACCGGGAAGGCGGGCGAAGTTAGGGTAGGGGGGAAAAATGACAAGAATTTATGTGGTTACCAGATAGTACCCACCCCACTTACAAACAACATCCGGAAACTCAAGAAACTCTGTCAAAGGACAACAAACTGCCACCCTTCATTCGACTCGCCCATAACCACAACAGACCACGTCACACAAGTTCACAAAGCAAGATTATCCCAAAGAGGGAGAAGAAGAAAAGAATCATGTTGGGAATAGTGTTTCGCATTTTTCCTATCATCAAAAATATTCACTCTCCTCGCATCATGAATGCATGCTATGGTGTCCTCCCTCCCTCACCACGTCCTCGTGGAAGAAGAAGAAAAAAGAGGAACCGGAAAATCCCAACTAACCCTCATTCCCCAAATGTGTGTGTGCTTCAAGCTCGAGTTCAATGCGAGATCTATCTCCATATCCCTTGCTTCGCCTTCGCTCTGGAAAAAAGGTAAACAAAAAAGTAGGAAAAAAACAAACACTCCATCCTCCCCATCATGTTGTAACGTAGAGAACCCATCCCTCTCCCCCTTCCAATTCATCCCCGGGTCAAGAAAACAGAACAACCTATTTCTACCCCGTCGAGATCTCAAATTGTAGTTTTCCCCTTTCCCTCATCAATAAACAAATCGCAGTTTTAATTTCTCATTCCAAATGAAAAAAAAAACTTGCATGCAGAAGACAAACAATCTTCTCCTCTTCCCGCCAATTAGATCTTCCGCTCTTCTTTTTCGTCGCAATCATGTCGTGAAAATGGAAAAAAAGGGTGGCAAAAAAGTATGAGAAGTGATTTGGATGACAAGGGGGGAAGCAAATAAAAACGCCGTGCTAATAGAACAAATATGTTTGGGTTGTATAATCATGGAATTCCATGATCGATGTTTCTCTCACTAGTCCCCGCTAGCGATTGCTCGATCATGGACTTTTAATTGCTGCCGTATCCAGTGTATTGGCCTTCCGACGACCATTCCATTGGCATATTGTTTTGATGGTGGTGCGGCTGTTGGTGGTGATGTTGGGTGGCGGCTGCTGTGCTTGCGGCGTAAAAGTCGAGAAGATCTTGAGCCGAGACACCAGGGAAGCCATGGCCAGTTGGGATTTCACCAAACAGGCCCCCAGTAGAGATGGAGTTGGTCATGGCACCACCATTAGACGAAGGAAAAAGTTGGAAGTCATTGGACTGGCCCATCTGTGGGTTGCAGTTGTTTGGCACAAAGTCTTCAAAGCCCTCGTCAACCTCGCGGAGGGAAGTGGGTGTGTAGAGCATGGTGTTACCATGTCCGACAGGAGAGATGTGTGGGATGGGATCTTGACCGAATGGAATGCCGGAAGTCTCAAATCCACCTGTCGCTAGCCGTTGGAAAACATCATGAGTAGGAGTTGGGAGCTGAACGTTGGCGCTGTAGAGATCCTCATTCTCAAACAGACTAAAGTCAACATTGTTTGCGTTGGCAAAGTTCTGGAAGTTATCCTGGAAATGGTCTTGATCAAGGATGACGTTTGCAGAATAAGGAGATTGGCCGTTGGAAGAACCGGATTGGTGCATATCAGAGATTGGAGAGAAATCAACTTGTAATGGCTGGTTGGTAAACAGGTCCAATTCCGATGGGTTGTACTCGGGAAAGTTCAATTGGTTCGTGGCCTGGTTGAAATCCATGCCACTGCCATACCCGCCCATGTCAAAATCGCGTTCTTCAGGAGTGGCAACCGAGTGCCCATCGCTGCTTGGGGTTTGAATGTGAGTTGTTTGTGGGGTAGCCAAACCATTAACGGTGTTGGTAACGGATTTTCCTTCTCGGTTCTTTCCGTTGTTTTTCGATCGGACATACTCCCATCCGTGTGCCTTTTCCATATGTTGCTTGCAATTCGACTCACGCTTGGATCGGTAAGGGCAAGGTTTGTAGTGGCACTCGTACAATGGTGGAGCCGAGGAGTGCTTATCATTGTGATGTCTATCCATCTCCTTTTCGGTTGGCCAACCATACTCGTGGTACTTGCAGGATTCAACTGGGCACTTCCATGGTCGAGAGTGAGTTTTCTCGTGTTTGGTCAAATCACAAGGTCGCTTGAATTCTTTGTCACATCCAGGTTCACGGCATCGTTTTGGGGCAAGTTCGGCTGCGGAGGCAGATCGCTTTCGGCGAGCCATGGATCTCATGATGGCCTCGTCATCTTCGGCCTCCTGGCTAAGAGATCGCTTGAATCGCATTGATTCTTTGGTATCCTCGTCTTCCAGATCGATGGGAAGTCCGGTGGCAACTGAAATGGCCTTTCCGTTCTTCTTTACACGTACCAACTCAGCTGGGCGACCATTCTTGGTCAGCCCGCCGTGAAGTCTGACTTCGTCGGTGCTGAAAACAGTGTTAGTTTTCATCGCTTTGGGGTGAAATTGAGACAAAGTGTTGCACTCTTTGACCCAATGCTTGAGTCGAAGCGAGGGTGAGGTGGTGAAGGGAACATACGATTCAGGATCCATATCCGACAGCTTCTCTCCCTTCTCTTCCTTTTCTTTGGCGGCTTGAACCTGTTGAGCGTATTGTTTAATCTGATCGACGAGATCAACAAAGTATCCGTTAGTATAAGGTCGATCGTGTGGTCGTGTCTGTTCGCGATCGCTCAAAAATTCGACAGTCGCTTGGATACACCGGATAGACGTGAGGCAGAAATCGAGGTACAAGGCGGCAGTCTTGGTTCTCTCCTTCAAACGCGAAAACCAGTGAGCAACTCCTCCGGCAACATCATCAGTAGGGGTTTCACTTACAGGTGCCATGAAAATCAAAGTCTTCTCCAAGTCACGGAGACAGACGATTTCCTTGCCATGAATTCTTCTTGGGCAATCCTTTACAATCGGGTGGAAGTCTTTCAAAGACGGCTTGGCCAACAATGGTCTCAAAATATGTTCCTGGATGCGGTTGCTCGCGCGAGAGCTCAGTCGGGGAAGGTTCTCGACGGTAGAATGAGCAGCAGCGGATCTAGTTATAGCTGATGCTGCGGCTTTTGCTTTTGTGCGAGCGTCTTCGGTCACAGTAGTGGGGTTGGTCTCTGTAGTGTTCTTGCCAGAGCGAGAGCCAATTGAGGAGCCCAATGCACTGTCAGAGTATCTGGATGGGCGACGGTTGTGCCTTGGGCGTAAGGAGCGTCTTCCAATAGCGGAAGGCTCCTGGGCCATGACCCCATCCATGATGGGACCGTACGATTTGGTGGTCGGCTTGCCGAAGGAGTGGTTGAGGAGACTCTGAGGAACTGGGTCGGCCTCGTCGGGGAATGATTGCTTTGTAGTGGCAGTGGGGGAGTGATCTTCGAGGGAAGCAGCAGCGAGGCCACGATCAATATCAGCGAGGTTTAATGCGACACGACGTTTGTGAGCATCGACAACATCCTCGAGGGTGGATTGCGAACGACGAGGAGGGCCAGGAATGGAAGAGGCCACGAGGAGTTCGGGACTGTTGGGAACGTGGAAGGTTGCTCCTTTGCGAAGGGACATGTTGGTATTAACGACGGGACGGCCTGACGCAGTGGACGTAGACAAGAGGGAGGGAGGAGTCAGAGCAGACGATGTGCCCTTTGTAGTTCGGCGGGGGTGATTGAAGGACATGATGGGTGGTGGAGGGTAGATAGATGTGTGGTCCAGGTATGACGGGGAGCTGGAGCTGTGAGCGAAGGGCGAGGGGGACTAGGAGGACTAGTCGAATGCAAGAGGTGTGTACTGGAACTGCTCTCGAGACTGGGATGTTGTTAGCCCTGTGCCATGATAATCCTGTTCAACTCTCATGCACGAAAGTCCCAAGTGAGTCACAGTAGATCGAGTCAGGAATGGTATCGGCCAGTCAAGGCGTCCCGATTGAGAAAGGGTACAGCGGGGTGGGAAAGAGTTGAAGCAATTCAACTACCCCCGTTCTTATATAAGGCTGATTCGGCCATGGGAGACGCCGCCGACTGGTTTCGATTGACCGGTCGGGGAGAAGCAACGATCCAGGACTTGGACTTGGAGAAAAGAGGAGAAGTAGTAGAGAGCAGAGAGAACATACGATATCAACACTCGGTCGCGTGTCCCACACTTCGCGGACCGGGTGTGAGGCAAAAAGTGCTCGCCGAAGCAGTCAACGCTTCTTGCTGGGTCGTGGCAAACGTTGGTGATGGTGGAGAGGAAGACAAAAGAGCAAAGTCTTGTTTGCAAGTCAGGAACAAAAGTGGTCGAGGTTCTTCGTGGTCGTGGATGGGGTGGGCGCGGGGAGAAGGCTTGAGGTATGTTGGGTTGCTGCCTAGAGGTGCGAGGTGGGTGTGGTGAAATGGAGTATATAGAGGGGACTGCCGGCCGCTCTGAAACTGGGGAAAGTGAGTGAGAGGGAAGTGAATGATGGTGTAGGCGACGAGAAATCGAGGCGAGGCAACGCAATGCGGATTCGTGGCCAGAGAGTCTATTTCTTGGTGCAAAGAGGACAGAGACGGGAAGGGTGAGAGGTTTGGGTGAGGGCGAGGGTGAGGATGATTTTGGCTGACGGGTTGGTGTGAGGGTGAGTGTGAGCCTCGCAGTCCGCAGTCCGCAGTCCGCCTTGGGAACGTGGGAAGGGATTCAAGGGAAGGAGCAACTAGGAGGGACTGCTGCCTAGAATTTTACGGCAAGCGAATACGACCATCTCCGCTCTTCATTCGTTCAATTGGCGCACCACCCAATCAACTTCTCATCTATGATCCCAGGATTGATAAGCACTAGTCCTTTTAGGAATAGCGTCTAATTTAAACGCAGAGCGAGGGCAAAGCCTCACTCCACTGTCTGTTCTTGATGTGATGCTTCACTTTGCCATGTTCGCTTCACTCTTCACCATGCTA
The DNA here is from genome assembly GCA_001399465.1 of Hymenoscyphus scutula. Taxonomy (NCBI): domain Eukaryota; kingdom Fungi; phylum Ascomycota; class Leotiomycetes; order Helotiales; family Helotiaceae; genus Hymenoscyphus; species Hymenoscyphus scutula. Next base: position 28,806 of record LKTO01000340.1, on the reverse strand, counting down.
GCGATGTTGTGCAGTAGAATCCTAGAAATGGCTCATTCGACTCTTCTAGATGTGTAGAGTGATGAGATCAGATATCTGTAAATGGAAATCCTCTCTTCCTCTCTCGAGTTGAGCCACAGCAACCGCCACACTAAACAATCCGCCTCATTTCTTGTGCTCAGGATTTATGAACGGAAATAGCAGCAAAGCGGGTTTTCGATATCACGTCAAACCCCGTCCTTCCAGCAGTCACTTTGACATCCAACATCCAGCACGGCGCGCAGAGAGTGACAAGCGCCACCCTCGACCCATAATCTGCGTCGATCATTGGATCATGGGCGAGGGGGGTTTCCCTTAGCTTGGGTAAGACGGGCTCCCGTTATCCCGATTACACGATTTGACCCCAACACCGAAACGACCAAAGGGGCAACAGAGCCTCAATCGTTTCTCCCTCACCTCATCCAGGATGCACTTGAAGGGCGATACTCGAGTACCCCCACATCTGCACTTCTGCACTTCTGCGTTTCACAGCCACCTCTGTCCCATCAAATCCCTCAACTATCGTTTCCAATCAGGAAATTGGGAATTCAACTTGCATGCGCAAAAATCAAAACACTCTCGTCTATGGCATCGCTTGATAAGCCGGTGAACGGTTTGAGAATCGGTAATCAAATCAACATTAGGTTAAGCATCAACTCTAAAAATCAGAGTTCCTCCGTCTTCCGTACCCCGATGACTGATCAAGCACATCATCAACAATTGGACTTTACAACGATTGGGCTGTACAACGATTGGACTTGACAACGATTGGACTTGACAACGATTGGACTTGACAACGATTGGACTTGACAACGATTGGACTTGACAACGATTGGACTTGACAACGATTGGACTTGACAACGATTGGGCTTCACAACGATTGGATCTCACAACGATTGGACCTCACAACGATTAAAAACTCCCCACGAAAAATCCCCGCAACAACATGGAGGCTGGATATGCAGGTCAAAACGAAAGCCACTCACCGAGTATCTCCTTCTGGGAATTCCGGGGAACCGAGACGAACCAGAAAGAGCAACAAGCATCGTGGCACAACCTCCATCCACGAACCACGAAATGTCAATCTTGGCGCGCAAGAACCCAAAAGAATCACCTTTCCCGTGAAATGCTAGTTAGTGGTGAGAACTTAATCCTTCGGTCAAATCTGGATCTGGTCTGGTTATCACGTCAAATCGCGCAACATGGCCGCCTCTCTGCCAGTATCCCATATTTGGAGTAAGTACCGATCCGTTCCTACCGAAAACTTTTAGTTTCCAATCTTGTCACAATTGCCATCAACTGTCTCAGATCAACCCTCTCAGCACTGCAGTCATCAAAAATCCACAAACCAGGACCAAACCAAAAACCACCAATCACCGCTCCCAATTTCCCACGCAACGCTCGAATCATTGCTGCAATCACCCACACCACCCGCAGCTTTCTCGTGACTCCTCCCCCCTAGCTCGTCTCCCCACTAATAAAGTTGATGCACGAATCGGCTCTCTTCCTTTCGATGACTCTTTTCCGAGTTTGAAGATCCACCACTCACAAGGGGAGGGTGGATCCAGACGAAATCGAAGGGGAAGGCCATTGATCTGCCGCCCCGCCACGCCACAGGGCTGCATATGGATATTGTATATCATGTTTATTATACCTATACTGTGTCCCTCGATACCCAACGCCCAATGCCCTCACCATTTGATTTATTACTATGGATTTGAGGACACTTGTGCTGGTTCTAGTACTAGTACTAGTGGTTGATAGGATTAAATCTAAGGTCATTTAGTACGAGATAATCTAGCTTTTAAAATTCTAGTTCTTAAAGAAAGCGTAAGTAAAAACAAGAGTTAAAGTAGATAGCGATATATAGAAATCGTATAGTATAGTAGATATACTAGAACTAAGAGATAATATAGAATAGTATAAAGATAGAATAGATACTTACTAGTTTTTTAAGTTTTATAGAGATAAGACTATACTATATTAAGGCTCGAGAGAAGAAAGAGATAGAGACTAGACTAGATTAGTATAAAGAAGATTTATAGAAAAGGTTTATAAAAGAGATTTATAAAAGAGTATATATTAAATTATTAGTAAAAGAGTACTTTTAGATTCTTTATAAATTTATTAACTAGTAGATATAACTCTTTATATTTTATTTAAGCTTAGTAGTTATATAAATTACTATAACGATTCTAAAACTAACTAATAAAGATAACTAAGTCTTATAGAGTTAATATATAGAAAGAGGTTTAAATATACTAGATTATTTACTTAGAGATAAACTTATTACTAAAGAATAGAATAGTTAAAGGTAATCGATTTCTCTAGACTATATATATCTTAAAATAGTCTTATTTTCTATCTACTTCTCTACTTTAATTATAGCTAGAGTAGATAATACTTATCGAATTAACTAGATAGTAGTAGCGATCGAAAGAAAAGAAGTTAGTAATTATACTAATACTATAAAGAAGTATAATATAGTTTACTACCGAGTCGGCTATATTACTAAGTAGATTACTTTAAAACCTATATAAAAAACATCTATATATAACTATATACTTTATATATTTATAAATAAAAGTAATATAGTTTACTACTAAGTAGCCTATATTACTAAGTAGTCTACTTTAAAACTTATATAAAAAACGTCTATATATAATTATATATCTTATATATTTATAAATATATTTATTTAAGATTAAAATATTATTAAAGAAATAAGGTTTTAAGATTATAATAATATTAATTTTAAATCTTTATAAGCTTTAATTAATGATTCGCTTAAAAAGACCTCTATAATTATTAACTATTTTTTCTTTTTTAAATAGTATATTAGTATAAGCTAAGTAATACTTAATAACTAAGATTAAAGAATAATTATATATTAAAAAAACTAAGATTTTAATTTTAGATATTTTTATTTATAACTATATAAAGTGTATAGTTATATATAGACGTTTTTTATATAAGTTTTAAAGTAGACTACTTAGTAATATAGGCTACTCGGTAGTAAACTATATTATCTAAAATTAAATTCTTAGTTTTATTAATATATTAAGATTCTTTTTCTTAATTTTTAAATATTATCTAACTTATACTAAAGTGTTATTTAAAAAAGAAAAATAGTTAATAATTATAAGAGTCTTTTTAAGCGAATTATTAATTAAAGCTAGTAAAGGTAAAAAAGTAATATTTTTATAATCTTTAAACCTTATTTCTCTAATAAAATTTTAACTTAAAATAAATCTATTTATAAATATATTAGATATATAGTTATATATAGACGTCTTTTATATAGGTTTTAAAGTAGTCGACTTAGTAATATAGTCGACTCGGTAGTAAACTATATTAGATATAACTATTTAATAGTTTTATAAAGAGTTAGAGACTTAACTAAGATATATAGAGACGCTACTACTTTTTACCTTTAAGTATTAACTAAGAAGTAAGAGAAGGTTCTAATTCGATAGATAAATAGACTTATAGAGTATAGAATATAGTTACTATTAATAGCTATTAACCGATCTATATACCGACCTATAAAAACACGTCGCGCTTCTCTAATCTCTTAATATTCTATACTATAAAATACTACTACAACGTACTCTAAAACGTTCTATCGATAAGAATTATCTAACTATATAACACCTCTTATCTAATATACGCGAGCAGATTATTATAAAGAAGTAGAAGAGTAAGTATACCGTCGAGATTATAAGAGAGCTAAATCTTAATATTTCTACTATTAAATATACTATACGAATCGACTATCTATACTATAATAGAGAGTCTCTATCTACTAAGCTAAGAAACTTAAGCTATACTCCTGTCGACGAACGAACTCTACTATACTATATACGCCTATATCTAAAAGAAACCTATATATAAGGTATTCTCGATACTAGAGTTACTTACTAGAAGTCTATAATTAAGAAGATTCTTAAGAAGTATAGTATTACTAACTAGAAAGCTAAGCGCTAACTGTTTCTTATATAGAAGTATACTAAGTAGAGGCTTCGATAGTATCTACGTAATTAATATAGAAATAAGAAGGAGTAGAGAATGTTTATATAGAGTAATAAGTGTTTAGTAGAGCGAGAGCGAGGTAAAATATAGAAATAGTATTTCTATACTATAGCTTAGAAATATAACCTAGAGATAGTATAGATATATAAGACTAGTAAGAATATAAGCGTTATAGTTTAAAAGTGTTTCTAGAACCTTAGAAGAAGTGATTACTATGTTCTTAATAGAGATTTTAAGTCTAAGAAGTATAGATATAGTATAAATTCCTATCTAGAGGTCTTAAACAACTAGCTTCTTCTATAATATAAAGAATATAAAGATACTAGATATATATTTATATAGGATAATACCTCTATTTATACTACTTATAAAGTATAAGATTAGTTTATAGAATATAGAATAGACTATACTAACTAGCTACTCTACTCTCTAGATCTTAACCTAATCGAGTATATTTAGTAGATCCTTAAGAAACTTGTCTTTAAGTACTACTCTAGCCTCTTATAAAGTTCTAGTAAAGTAGAGAAGGATATTAAAATAATAGAGAAAGCTATTAAGTATTATTAGACTCTTATTCTAAAGAAAACCTTTAATATACTATACTAAAGTATATCTAGTAGAATAGTCGCTTATATTAAGGTAGAGAGGTAGTATACTAAATACTAGTCCTTATTCTCTCTCTTATACTATATATACTTAGTATATTATAAACCTATAACTATTATAATTAATTATAGCTTGTTTTTAAGTAATTTAGTATAGAGTTACTACTATAGTATATAAATATCATTTTAAGAAAATAGTAAGATATAAGGTAAAAAAAGTATTAGTTAATAGCTATTAACTAGTACTATTAACTCTACTTTATTAATTATCTAAAATCTTACTAAAGAGATATATAGAAGAGAGATTAGAAAGAACTAGATAGAGGATTTTATCTAGCGATATAAGAATAAGTTATATAGCGGTTACCTTAAGAATATTAATAATTTAAGAGTTATAGCGAATTAGATATCTATATTTACTCTCTTCTTTACCTTAGTATTTACTCTCTTTTTACTAATTATCGCTTCTTTTCTTATAAAAGCTAATATTACTTACTATCTATAGTTAACCTCTATTATTAAGAAACTATAAATTATAGCTAATAACCTCTATAACTTTAAGAAAAAGAGCTTTCTTATTAGTTTTCGTTATTCTATAAAGTATATAATAAGCCTTAGAGTATATAATTTAAGTTAAGTTACTAAAAATAAGTAGAATAGATCTTAGAAGTTTATCTTACTTCTAATATATATTTTAGCTATTAGATAAGTAATTCTACTACTTCTTATATATAAAGAAAGCTCTAGATATCTCTAGAATTTCTAGCTTATAGATGTTACTAAGTATTCTAGAGTATACTTTAGCTTCTTAAAGAATAGCTAGTTCTCGAACGATTTTAGCCTTAAGTAGCTAGAAAAAGTATTTAAAAAGTATATAAAACTAAAGTCTCTAAGAGTCTATTAACTCCTTCTTATAGATAGCTACTTCTTATATATTAATATAATATTTATTAACTTTATAGATTACTATCGAATTATTATTATACTAATAAAGATACTAAGTCTCGTAGAGTTAGTATATAGAAAGAGGTTCTAATACGCTAGGTTATTTACTTAGAGATAAACTCGTTACTAAAGAATAGAATAGTTAAAGATATTAAATATAATATAATATTAAGTTAAGTATAAAGCTTCTATCTAGTAGTAGATATACTAGTCTTATATAGAACCTTCGTTCTTCTAGTTAATAGTTAGATCTTTTAGATTCTTAGATCCTAAGCTCTAATATAAGCTTCTATAAGCTCTAATAATCATATAACTCGATAAGCGAGTCACGTGTTTCTAAGATAGTAAAATCCTTAGATCGCTTCGCTAGTCTAATCGATCTCTAACTACTATAAGAGTTTAATAATAGTACTTAACCTATTAGAACGCCGCCTAGTCTTTACTTTATTATATATTTATATATAATTCGTAATATAGAAATAGACTTCTTTATATATATAGAACTAAAGAAGAAATAATAAATTAGTTTATATACTCTAGTAGAGGTAGAAGAAGAAACTAAGTAATATCTAGAAGTATTATAAGGTTTCTTAGAATAAATATACTTAAAATAATAAGTAGACTTAGTTATTAGAAGAAAACACTAGTACGAATAGTAAAGATAGTAGAAATAGAAATTCGCTAGACGTTAAGCTTTTTTAATATAAAGAGTAAGAGTAAGGCGTTCTTTTCGTTTAGTATAAGAGACTAATATAGTTAAAAGAAGGAAGAACTAAGAACTAGCGTTAACGTTTCTTTAAGATAGGCTTAGTATAAGGACACGCTAGTCTAAGAAGAAGATAGTATTATAAATTATATAGTAATATATAATAAGAGAAGACTAGTTAGTGTTCTAACAGGTTAAAGTACTATTTATATATAACCCTTAGGAGTATTGTCGAGTAATAGACTAGGTAATATAGAATCTTATTATAATAGAAGATCACGTAATAGAGTCTCTACGTAATAGAGTCCTTAGAGGCTGTAGAGTCCTTAATGTTTAGGACTCCCTTTTAAGCAAGGGACTCTAACTAAGAACGAAAGTTCTATATAAGACTAACACGTCTACTATTAGATAGGAGCTTCGTGCTTAACTCAATATTACATTGTTATCACTATCTTGACAGCTTTATAGTTACGTGACGAGTTTACCTCCGAGTAAACAACCAGCGCATTCGTACCTCTTCTTACATACCAACCCGACGAGACTTAGTCAACTTAGTTAGTTTGAGTATCGTCATACTGTGGTGCTCGGGTGAACCCTGGTCGAGCTATGTGGGCGAGCCCGTGGAGGAAGGGATAGTTATACACGACGACGACCATGATTTCAAGAGGGCGTTACTTGTGGCTGCTATAATTACAAATGACATAGTCCTCGTAAAGCATCAGCTTTCGCGGATGCGAGACTCCCCTCATCTGCTCTCCGACCGGCATGAGGCGGAAGTTGACCAGTAAGTTTTGATTCAACGTTATGAGAGCCGAAGAAATCCTAATATCAATTACATCGGCACAGAACTGCCATGGGCTACCCCACAGACACCGCCGCTGCTTTGGGTAACGCAGAAGTATTATCCCTATTGTTTGAAGTTATTCCCGACTCCCTCCCTGATGACCAACTGTTTGAGGCCCGTCACGACGGTGCAAGATGTTCGTCCGAAAGCAACTTATCTACATTTAGACTTTGTCAAGACCCAGAACCAATGACCTCTCACGACTTCAATATGATACACATTATCGAAACAACGTTGAGCCCCGAGATCTTCGAGTACATGGAGATCGTCTGCGGTATATTTCTCCATAAACCCGGAACCTCGGAGCGAAAGAACATCCTCATGGACCGTCTGGAAAATTGTTTTGAAAACGCGGTGAAGATGGGGAATTTAGATATGATGAAGTATCTTGTTACAAGGGGTGTAGTGATTAAGGAATTCAGGATTGAAAACCCGTATTTGACCGACGACTATGAGCCGAAGTATGACTGGTTCCAAGCGCTTACTCGTCACGCGGCGTTTGGTGGGTATACTGAGGTATTACAGTATCTGTTAGATAATGGAGCGAAGGTCGGTTGTAGATCGCTTGAAGCTGTTTGTAAACGTGGGAACCCTGAGTGCGTGAGATTGCTGCTTGAACATGGTGCTACAGATCATTTCTAACCTGGCAGCGCCATGGTTGAGTGTGTGAAGAAGGAAAATGAGACGGTGATACGGCAGTTGATGGCTTCTGGGATAGGTATGAACGACAATGCAAAGCAACAAGTGCTGGATTTTATCGAAAAAGAGGGTTTGGTATCCATGTTTAAATTCTTCGAAGAATGCAACTAGTTGCTATTGGAGTTCATTTCGATGAATGCAATATTATCATTGTAAGCAGCTATTATGTGTTGTTTGTAATAGTATTCTATTTTTTGATAGTACAGTAGAAGCTAAGCGAGGTCAGTCTCAAGCGCGCGTAAAAAGTGCAGTGTATTCATGGAATATGTTGCTTTGTGTTGTGGGGTGTACTACGTGACCTGGCTTCTGTATATATTCCTGGCTCCTGCCTCATCTTCTTAGCTGTCTAGATGTCAAATAACATACCAAAATACCACTGAATCACCCATTCATCTTCGTGCTCTTATGCCAAGGCACCTGTATCAGTACGATTCCGGTAACACTTTGCTTTTCTGTTTTGCCTCACTCCTCGGCATGGTATGCTTTAAACACCCATTCTTTATAGACATACTCTAAGTTTGGCTTCGACTTGTCGAGGAATCTCTGTACTTTTTTCAAACAAATCGACCATTATATCCCTTAGGGATATTTATATTAAAACCGTTTACTAAGAAGCCTGAAAGCACTTTGTACTATAAGTGAATTCTTATGTTGTAACTAGTAGGTAGAGCCTCGCGAAAAAACTGCTCGATTTGCATTCCGGGGTGTATTTAAACGTTATTAGCGAGTACCTTGAATACCGAGGTCGAAGTCGTGTTTCCGAGAGATACAGGGAGGATCATAGTTGCTGGTGGTGATTGGGGAGATAGATTTTAGATAGCGAGGAAAATGTTACTGTTAGAACTGTGTTGTAGACTCTACTTAAATGTGTTATATTAGTTCACGAAGTGAAAATAGAGAAAGGATGAATGAGGAAAGGGGGGGGGGGGGGGGGGGAATACGGTGATAAATACCCGACATATACCTAAATATTCACTTGAGAGTTCTGCTATCTTGAGAAGGGGAAGAGATGAAATACTTAGATATATCCTTATTATAAGTCTAGATAATTCTATCTCTCTTTGTTTCCTCGGTTAGGGAGTTTTAGGTGAAATTCCAGTCGAAAACAGTTTACCGACAACGTTTTAAAAGCCTCAATGATTCTTTCAATCTGTGCATAGCAGTAGGATATTTTGATTTCACCCCTTTCTAGCTAGTACGGCATCCTGAATGCACCAAAAGTCGGAAATGACTAAATCGCAAATCGCAAATCGTAAAACTCAAAAGGTAAGAAGAGGTTAGAAGCTCTAAGATTTTCCTATTCTCACTATTATATCCTCTATTCTTATCCTCTCTCTCCCTCTCCCCTCTCCCTCTCTTCCTTCCTTCTCTCTTCCTTATCTATTTAAATAGTATAAGTATAGGAAAAGGAGGAAGGGAAGTAAGAAGAGAGGGGAAGTCAAAAAAAGGGGGGAAGCAAACACTTCGGGGGAATGTTAGCTCTAGCGTAGGTAAGCATTCTTCTTCCCCTCTTTTTTTATTTTACTTCTTATACTCTTTCTCTTAGCCTCTCTCTATATGTTCCTCTCTTCCTCTCTTCCTCTCCTCCTCTCTCTTTATTTAATTTAAGAGTAATATAAGGATAGACTACCTAGATAGTAGACTATCTATCAAAAGCTAGTTATACACGTGATCTACACGTGATGTAACTATTATTATTCTCTAGAAGAAAATAAGTAACAAGGACGAAATATATCTCCTAGAGACTTAATATAGCTATATAGGGAGACGGAGAGAGTAGGTGTAAACTTAATTTTTTACTTCTTTACTTATAAAAAGTAGTAATTTACGATTTACGATTTGCGATTTGCGATTTACGATTTACGATTTAGTCATTTCCGACTTTTGGTGCATTCAGGATGCCGTAGCTAGTAGGCAAGTGATACAACTAGTAGCCATACTATGCTTCCCCTTCAGTCTCTCCAAAATTCTTCCGTTCCTAGTATATCTATAAAAAGCTCCAGGAGAGTTGCCACTTTCATTTATATTAATTGCATGGCCTTTGGGTGGAATTTGGTGCCGGAATTACTGTTGAGAAGCTGAAGGAAACTATGGGGCAGAAGCTACAACGGATTTACTCTCACGAATACCTTCGTTAAGGAGATCTTAGAAGGAGAAAATATAATTGATTCCCACGCTCCAGATGAATTTGTCCCAAATCTCTTGGAGAACAGGCTTATTCTCAATTGAGATTTTTTTTGGAACTATCGGGATAGAAGAAGTCGTGGGTTTTCTACAGCAGTCATGACAAAGAAACAATTTAGTGATACGTGACACGCAACCAATATTATCTTAGTGATGAGAGGTATTTCAAAGGTCTTGCGTATCACGGCAGGGATAAAAACAGGTGGATAAAAACTCCTCTCCCGACCACTCAGAGGTCTTTTGTCGCAAATTATATATGTACTTTTCCCCAAACGACACACAGTTGCTCCAGCTGTGAAAGCTTTTGCAAGTTCTAACTATCGTATAAGGACTGAAGTCTTGTCTGGACTCTTCCAGCTCCCAAAGATTCTACAATTCATAAGGTGGTTTGATTGACGGATGCTTTCTAAATGTAGTCTGTTGCAGGTTGATAATAGAATCAAGCCATGACTGGAAAATCACCGGGAATAGATTGAGAAGACGAATGGTCGTCACCAAAGGCGGGCACCTTGCACTTGCTCCTGATTTAGCAGAGATAGGTAATTGTGTTGAAATAGCTCATAGCGCTAAGGTTCCGCCTATACTCAAAAGGACAGCTGAAACAAAGTGAGAAATGGTTGGTAATAGTTATGTACATGGAATTATGAATGGGGGGGGGGGTTCGAGAGTGGAACACAAGCGTATGATATTAGAGATTATATAGGAGCACTCAAGAATTAGATTCCCTATAGCAGCATGATCAAGCTCTACTAAGAAAATGACGCTTGAAAAACTTGAAGTGTAAAACTCGCAAGATTTACACTTCGTGTAGTTCCTGTCTCGATCACATTAGATAATCCAGTAGAGTTTATTCTCGGAGAGTGTTGAGCATACTGGTCAGGAGGTTAGCTGGGAGATAGAGGCTCAATAAGCTCGAAGTAAATATACAAGCCGGCTAATCAGCTGAGAATTAATATCCGCTAACACTTAGTCAGCTTGTAATTTGTGTGATGCTAGCCCCTGATAAGCGCAGAGAAGAGTTCAAAATCTGAATTTTGGATTCATGCATAGCTTATTACGTTTCACATTTTCTCAGCCTGCCTCACTTCTTTTTACTTATGCGACGTACATCTAATTACTTATATATCTTAGCTTACTATCAACTTATAAGTTTTACAACTCTGCTGATCAGGGGGACAACGACGTATGAATCACTCAGCGGAAATTCCCGTGTCAGCTTATAGCAGAATAACTGACTTATCGACCAGTCTAGCCAATGGGTGGGATTGGGGAGCGGCGTTACGGGAGAGGAGATGTGGGAGTCCTCTCGGAGGATACTAGAGTTTTTAATAGGACTATTAAGGGGGACAAGGGAAGGATTTTGAGGGAGGGGTTGAGTGATTTTTTTAGTTTTTCGAAATTGAGATGGAATGAACTTCTTTAGCGACCCTTTGAGTTTAAAAACTTATGGAATGTTCTGAGTCTCAGTATCTATTTAAAGCCCGATGAGACGTTCTGCTTTCCTTCAGGAAATCGTGAATTATTTTATACTCTTCTATTCATTCGATGTCCGGTTAGAGTTAAGTGTTGCAAGCTTGATATTGTCAAGTGATAAGATGTCATTTCCATGTTTATTGTCAATAGAGAGCGGAGGTTGGGTTTGAACTTATGTGTTCATTTTTTGAGTGAGATGGCTGTAATTCGAAGGCTCGTTTCCTTAAGGGAACAAGCAGTGAAGGGGAATTGAAGGGAGTGAGATACAGGCGCATTTTGAAAGATATTGACTTGTTGAAAAATCTTCAGTTATATTCCCCGTGACAGTAAAGAAGGAAAGAAGATTCTAAACTATTTCAATCGTAGCAACAGACGCGTTATCAAAAAGCCCCTTGCTTATATTCTTATCGTAATCCATTTCGACAATTCCAACTCGCTCGTAAACCCCCTCGCTTTTTTTGACTAAGGTTAAGAAATAAGATCTATGAGATTCAGGTGGCTTAGCGGTACCTATCAAAATGCATAACACTTCTTTAAATCCGGGATTATCCGTGTTGTAAACTGAATCAAATTTTCCCACAGCATCGTGAACACCATCAAGCTTGAATAGATATTCCCTATACAATGGATGCTGACGGATATCGAGCATCGATTCTACAGTGCCACTAAGCACGGCACACCTGATCTTGATGGTGCCTCCTAGAGGGAATGCAAACGGATCAGAGACACAAAAAGCATCAAGCACCGTTAGTCTATCGTCAACAATAATTTTCTCGTTGTCAAACCAAATTCCGGCATCAGTATGGTCAAGGGACGCCCATGACCAGGTGGGCACCCCGGAATTGCATCTTCGTTCGGCAGTATGGAGACACCTCCATAAAAGAGCCTGTGGAAGATTTTCTTTCCATATTCCTGCAAGATACGTGCCATTTATTGCAGCTGCTGCTTTCCTAGCTATACCCGACAGCGCAGGTAATCTATCGGACTCGTGAGTAAGGTCGAGTATCGAATAAGCTACGATGAAAGTCTGCCATATCTGTGAAAAGTCTTCCAGGGACAAATTTTCGTCCCTGATCAAGCCTGCGAAGACTTCTTTCAAGGCTGCCCCAGACCTCACCACACCATAATTTCGTATGAGTGTATTCCTGTTGCGAAAAAAGGTCATAGAGGAGCACTCGCAGTTGGTGGCTTCTTGAAATTCCCAGAACATCTCCTCTTCATGAAAGTGAATCATTCGCCGGGAGAGTATCCGTTCTTGAAAAACCCAGGCCCTATCTAAGAGGGGGAACCTCTCATCTTTGAATGAAAAGACATGATTGAATGGTGAGCTGAGCTAAGAACGGGACGAACAAAGACAGTGTAGGGGAATGCAGGAGTCGTTCCGCGAATTTCAAGGGTCTTTAAAGGGGTAAGGAGGTCCATTGATTGTCCTGAAACTAATACAAGCCTGTCGCAAAACAAGCCAACACCACTATCCGAAGCACCAGTAGCTGCAATTGTAAGGTAAGATTGTGAATATATATTGCCCATATTTGCGGACTCGGCCTCCCAATCAGCTTTGTCGTCTTGAACTATACAAAGGGAATCGATCCAGAGGAATCGGATTCCTAATCTTCGAGTAAGGGAAACTGCATGTTGGAATGTTTTTGGGAGATCCATAAATGGGATACTTTCAGTTCTTTGTTGTAAATTTGTCGTTAAAGTCAATGCGGAGGTGTCTAAACCACTACCCCAGCAATGGCTAAGAGTCAGGTAGTCTGCCCTTTTGCCCCGAGCATCGGCCATCAATCGAATCGAGGATGAATCTCTATTCGTGCCAACGTCAAGGACTCTGTTTGGTAGTAGAGGTAGACAGTTTTCGGAGCAGGCTGTATGCTTAGTTCCACATTCTCTTAATTGTCGCTCCACAAAAGAGAAACAAGTCTCAAGGTCAAGTCGAGGCGGAATATGTGTGTTGGTTCCGAAGACACTTGATGTGGTTGATGAACCTAAGAGACCTGTTCAGATGAAAGTAAGAACATGGGTTGGGGAGCCATGCATTGCTTGCTTACTTGGAGAGGTATAAAACTCAAAACTTGTAAGTTTTCCGCTCAGCTCTGGTGAAACTTCAATTGCAACTTCAGTGGGAAAAAAACCAACTGCGACCACAAACGTATTCCCATGTCGTAACCCCAGGTAGATTTCCCTAACGCTGCAAGATTGAGGCACGAATGCAACCAAGGCATCACGAATTACTGAGCAAATAGGACACCCGGACATTGCTGAATCAAAGAGCTGAGGAAGTGAAACTACTTTATCCCTTTTAATATTACGAGCCCAACGGTTGTCCTTGGGAAATAGATCCCATCGCAAGTCAAGACAACATTCACAAACGAATCTCGACTCCCCATCGTTGGCTGCAGGTTATCATGAGCTATGAACTCCCCGTTTGGGACTGAAAGACACTTACTCTTGAATTGACTGAGATGCTTTCCGCTACCTTCCGGGTTGTTGTATTTCAGGCTGAGCCTCACGAGTGGATGTGGATTCCATCGTAACAAGTGACCTTAGGATAAGCTCTTGGGTAGTCAGGAGTAATGCGCACAAGATTATCGGATGAGATTAGACTCGAGAGCGGGTGGTTGAGGTGTGGGATGAAGGCGGGGCGAGAGAGAAGGTGGAGATTCTTGTGTCACCTGGCACCAAGGTAAGCCCACGTGACATTCTTTAGATAAGATATTGCAGCAGGGTGATTGGCCAAATAGCGTGGTATTTACATGACTATCTCATGAGATAATTTCTATTCAGATATACTTGAATATTATCCAAACTATCTCCTTCTACTCCAAAATAAATCAAGCACTCTTCCCCTCCATCTTCATCTCCTCCCTGATACTATCTCTCAAAATACCCGACAAGAAACCAGCCGGTAACCTCCTAGTAACAGCATGCAAAACAGCATGCGTCCAACACCCCTCCACAACATCCCACCCACACCCCGTCCTCCCCAAAGCGGCCCTCGCAAAATCCCTCGCCGCCGGCCTTACGATACTACATGGAGCATTTTCCGTGGCTGTCTCCGTCACGGAACTAGTCATGATAGCCAGAACCTCAATATTTTGTCCCTCAGCCGCCATTTCTCTCGTCAAAGCTTTCGAGAAAGATGTTCCAAACGCCTTGGTCGCGGAGTAAACCGATAAATAGGGAGAGCCGATATCGGCTATTGATCCCATAGTGAGTAGTAAAGCAGGTTGCTTATGAGAGAGTAAAAGAGGAAGGAGAGCGCGGGTGATGTGAGCGGGGAATCGGGCATTGGAGTTTATAATTGCGTCAATGTCGGAGGGGAGGTCCCGTTCGAATTTCGAGAACACATGGCCTGTTGGACGGGTACCTGTCCCGACGTTGTTTATGAGAATTGTGAGGTGGAGGTTCTCGATTTCGGATTTGATATCTTCTACTTGTTGGTAAGAGGGGGGTCCGTAGAGACAGGCGTCGCTGATGACGGTTTTTACTTGGATGGTGGGAAATTCGGCGAGTAAGAATGAGCGGACTGAGGAGAGTTTTGTTTCGTTTCGTCCATGGAGGATGAGGTTGAAGTTTTGACGGGCTAGTTCGTAGGCGTAGCCTTTTCCTATGCCATCGGAGGCCCCAGTTATGAAGGCCCATGGTGGTTCGCCCGTGGCTGATGGGTGGTGATAGCGTTTGAGAGTATGTGGATGGAGATAAATAGCTAAGAAACGATAGGTGTTGAGAATCCATCTTGATACCCAAAGGGCGCCTATTGCGGCTAGAGTTGTGATGAGGAGTGCCATATTCAAGTTGAACTGGCGAGAAATGAAAATGACCTTGATGTCTGACTAAGATTGAGAGTCTGCTTTAAAAGGCTGATTTATTTTATGGCCCAAAATTTTACCTGGGCGCTGAAAGTTCTGATGATAAAACTGTTAGCTACGAATTTGAAACTCTCGTCGGCGCTTATGAGTGCAGATGAGTGAGAAGAATGAACAAACCGTTGTTAATATGGGATAGTTCGTCGACTTGAGATGTGCCCTTCAGATAATGCCCTTCAAAATTTTCTGCAATCTCTCTTGTGAAAGTCTTTCTGTTTTGATATACGTCGATGTCACGAGTCTAGAACACCATCAGTTGAAACCCTTCAAAGAATCCGCCATCACACCCTCAAAGAAAACATACCCTCTCTCCCTCTAAAGGAAACCGAAACCCCAAAAGAATCCAACCTAAATGCCTCTTCCGTCGTTGTAGAAATTCCCATCTCTATTTTCCAATGGCAACCGTTTTATGCCCCCAAAGGTTACGGTACGTGTACTTTCTCGACGCTAATCACGGAAGTGACGATGTCCGGCGAAGGAGGCGGAAATTGAAGACAAATGATTGGCGATTCTTCCCGATTTGGCCTCACCTTCTCTCAAACGGGGAGAGGAGGAGTCTGTATCTTTGCAGTATGTTGTTCTGTTCTTGATAACGCGTTTGTCGCGCAATGCTGTCTTTCTCCTCAGAGGGGTGTTTCATGTATTGGCACGTGACTAGGACCGAGCTCTGGCCGATGGTGGTTTGAGATTTGCGTGGAGAAGTTTTGGGGTGTTCATCCTTTTTCTCTTTTTATGTTTATTCCTGCAATTGCTTTCTTGATATTGATATTTCGTGGAGTTGATATGAATTTTCCCGTTGAATCCCTCCAGCAGCCCGGAAGCTGGCGAGCATCGCGTTGCCATTTCGATACGACTTACTACTCCAATCAAACGCCTGTTATGGCCACTGTGTATTGAAGAGCAGCCGTGGGAGTGTGTTCGAATGCTAATAAGTGCGGATGAACTCCACGAGGGAGAAGGGAGATGGGAAATCGCTGGCGATCAAAACTGAGGGAGTTGCGACTTGAGGTTATACTATGAAACTGTCGAGTATCGTCCTCCAAAGAAGCTTGAGTCTCAATCTCGTTGAGTTCCTCCCGGCTGTCTCGTCGCCTGGACTGTTGATTCGAGACTCGAAAGTCCGAGTCTGAAAGGTAGTGCATAGAAGACGTTGAGGTGGTTCTTGAGAAGAGATGGCAAGACGTTGCTCTTACGTTGTGCAGTATTATCCAGGCTGAGTTACACAACCGATAAGGACTCAGCAAGTACACAAGTACCGATATCAACATCTATTCTCTCCCAAAAAAGAAAAGTTATCACCAAAAATTAAACATTAAACCACCTCATAATCTCCCCCATCAATCCCCCACCCTCCTCGCCTCCCCCTCAACCCCTAAACAAACCCCCTCCAACCTCCCAACCCTCTCCCCCAACTCCCTCTGCTCCCCCTCCCACCCCTCAGCCTCCACCTCCAACCTCCTCCTCTCCCCCTCACTAACCTTCCCCCTCATCCACCTGCGATTCCTAAAAGCCTTGCGACCAAGATTATCAGCATCCACCGCAAGCGCCTGGGCTTCCTTCCACAACTCCTCCGCTTCCTTACTGATGAATTCCCCACCAAAGGGGACGTCCTTCACGGAGAGACAGTTATCGTGGTATTTGCGCTGGTCATCCATCATTGTTCGGCTGAAATCTTGGGGTGGGGGGATGGGTGAGGGGGCACGGAGACGGGACCCCGTGAAGGCTGGGACGGGTCCTGAGGGGGAGGGACGACGTCCTCGAGGGGGGGATGTGGTGTTTGTGTTTTTGTTTGATGGGGAGGGGGAGGAACGTCTTTCTCGTCCTCGGGGTGGGGAGATTCTTGGGGGACTGGGAGTTGGGGGGCTCATCTTGTTTGAATAGCCTTAAGGTTATATATTTTTTGGAGTGAGTGAGTTACTTGCGATACAAGTGCCAAGAATATAAATTCGAGAAAGTATGCGACGGAGCGGGAGGAAAGTTATCTTCCGACTCCTGGGTTCATATATGGTGAGATGGTCATCTGACATGCTTCTAGATGTAGCTTATTTGTTTGTTGGTGTTAGGGACCGCGTATCAAGGAGGCACAGCGTACCTTAAACCTTTAAGTGCAAAGGGGCAAGGGAACAAGAAGAAATAGGGATGATTCAATAGATACATCGACAATTCATTAATTCATAGGCTTGGACATACAGAGTGAACTCCCCTAAACCATATGGCCCATCTTCAGCTAGAATAAATTACAAAATCGATACAACACACCAACTGTTTCCCCAGTGCACCCCAGTGCAAGTTCCCAGATGAGGTGTCCCAGACACAGCACACCGCCATACGCCAAAAGGACATAAAACCATAAACACCATCATAAACCATCCGCCTAGGTGACAGCCGTCATTCAACCATCCTTAAAGAAGTAAGACACCCCCCACCCACATCACAACCACATCACAGCCACTTCCCTACCACCTCACCTCACCCTCACCCTGCCCAAAACTCAAACAACCATTCTTCCTCCGTTCCGCAATCCACCGTTCAATCCACCCCTTCATCTTCGCCCTCCCCGCCGCACTCCCCACATTAACAGTAGGAACCACCTTCTCAATCCTCAGACTACAAACAAACATAGTCAGCTCCCTAAAACTAGAGTGTTCCGAATACGGGACCCCAAAGCAACTCGCTTCCCTCGTACTTCCTCTTTGAGGAACGAGATCTTGGAGGGAGTACGAGGAGCGCCAGTTTGGACTGTGGAGGATGGTCTGGATTGTGGGGGATGCCGTGAATCTGGAAGGGACATTAGTAAACAATATATGAGTATGGGAACGGGTGGTTTACCGAGAATTAGGAGGTTTATAATTCCACCCACTAGGCCGGAACCCCACCACCCTCGTAAAATGCGGCTTAAACCCATTCAAATACTCCTGCAGCGTCTCCGCCCGAATCTCCATTAGCATCTGCATATGTATCTGCGCCTCCCGGGGATCGTTCGTCATCCTACTCATCAACTCCGGATCTTCAAGCTGGGCACAGATCCGCATCTTTCCCGGTGGTGCATATATCTTGCAATCGAGGGCTCGTGCAATGCCCATACAGATTCGTTCTTTGCCGATACTGTATGTCCCGCATACGACGAGGAGACGACCACGAGCTTTGGAGTTTGACCCAGGACTGGAAAGGGACATAGCGATACTATTGTCTTCTGGCTTGAGGGAGGAAGTGGATTTCACGAATTTCGTCATGCCTGAGCCTGCGCGTTCTCGTTTTGCGGTTTCCCAGGTGTCGGTTTCTTCTGCGCGTTCCTTTTTGAGGGATACACACATATCCGCACACGCTTTAACGACCTCTTCTTGAGATGGAAAGGCATATTTTGGATTGAGGTAGGTGGTGTCAAGATAGCAAACATCGATTTTCTGTTGTTTTGTCTTTCCAGTAATTGAGTCGACAATGTCTGGCATCAACAGGGGATTGGCAATGTGTGCTGGACAAGCTCGAAAGTCTCCGCAATGGAGAATTCGTTGGACTTTTGGTCTAGGTCCTTTGCCAATGACCTTCTCAAACAGAAACAAACTACTACCAGGGCAGTGGTTGGCAGGTATCATTGTGATAGACACGCCTTCGGTTTTTGGGACTTCAGATTTGAGATCAAAGTCCAATGCCACCACCCATTTCGGGTCAACTCGTAGTTGCTGTTTTACCAAATTTGCCGTGACTTTGCTACAATATATTGGACCATGACACCATGTTGATGTGAGTCCAATATAGTGATCGCTATGAAAATGACTTAGGAAATATGCGTTGCATCCCTGGACAGCTCCATATCGAAAAGCGTCAACGCAAATGAAGAATCCAGGCATGATTTTATAGAAAGGACAAGTTCTTTGGTAAGCTGGCTTGCCTCTGGACGCATTCTCCGTGGCTGCAGCAGTTGCCCACGCCGCATCTTCTGCTTTACCGGACATAAGCTTCGAAAAAGCAGAGCCGGAACTTGGTCCAGCTACTCCTAATTCTATCGGGTTTGCCTGTCCCGGTCTCGCAATTCCTGCTTTTCGCGCGAATCGATTCTTGGCACCCTCCGGCATGTATTTGATTTCCGCCCCCTCTACTTTGGCTGGCTTGGGAAGTGGAATAGGATTCCCATCCAAACATGCATTGACGTGTTGGGAGGCATCATCAGAAGAGAGTCCACAGAGACTCGCTTCACAAATTGGACAAGCAGGCGTGATCTCTTCTTCTGGAGGGTTTGAAATATCGTCGTCGAATCCATGGAATTCTTCCTCGTACTCTGCAGCTTCAAGCACAGCTTGTTCTTCCATCCACTTCCTTTCTACCAACTCTTCCCCTTCATTAAATTCGTCAAGCGACTCATCGATATCGTCAAACTTCGTCCAATCATCAACACTCGTTGCTTCCTTCTTCAATCTAGGTACACTTGCTAAGGGCGGTGTCTCAACGTCGGTTGGAGTTACAGGCCCCTTCCCCTTATCCGAACTAATGGGTCCACTCGCAATTGAGGTACTTGGTGATCGCGATTGTTTGGGTTGGAAAGCTTCCCATTTAGCTTGGGCTTCTGCAATGGGAACCCTCTTGCGTTTGAACACGACCGGTTTGGCTGGTTCTACGGGATTGTCTGGCGTTGCAGACTTGGATTTATTTGCGACAAGAGCATTTCCGTCCCCGAGTAGAGCATCAACAGGCGAGTTCAGATCGTCTGTTTGCTTCTCGACTCTGGTACAGAGCTCCCGCTTTTCTTCCTTCTCATTTGTTTCCATTTTCGGCTTATAGAAGGTTTCGTAGTCGCTCTCCTCCGAGTCGGACAGAAAGGGGCCCCTCTTCTTCTTCTTCGGTTTAGATTTGGTAGCTCGAGATTGGGGCGGAGGTGGCGGAGATGCCTGCTTCGAAGATACACTGCGTCTATTCGAGGACCCGTCCTCAATACCGGCCTTCGGATCCTCAACCACATTCGTCTCCTGTTCAATCGGGATATTCTCTTTCGACACCTTCTGCCTCTTCACAGAACCCGCAGACTCATTGAACCGAACATCGTCGCCATCGCCATATAGATCCTCGAAATCTTCTTCCGGGTCCGAATCCGGGATAAGTTTCGATCTCTTCGGCATTTGCAGATGATTTGCGCCTTGGGATAGGAAGATCGATTCATCATTCAGTGGGGACTCGACTTTCTTGAAGAAAGTGAGGATGCTAGCATTGGGCTTCGCAGGAGTTTTCGCAGAAGATTTGGCAGGAGCCTTCTTTGTTGACGGCCGACTCGCTATATTCGATTTCGAGCTGGGGCGGGGAGTGAGGGGTTTGGCAGAGCTTGAAGGCGCCATTGTGAAAGGAGTTTGAGGCAAAGCTCTGCTAATATTCGGAGGAGTTGGCGGTCTCCCGGTCGAGGGAATGAGGGTAGTCGAGTTTAGTTTATTGGCATTCTCTCGAGGCTTTCTGAACATGTCCCAGTTGGGGTATTATCGAGATTGCGGAGGTCCAACGCAAGGCTCAACCAAGATGGTGCCACGAAAGATGGCGTGTTCAAAAGCGGTTCTTTACTTTTGTTAATGGTTTTGTTGACTCGCTATCTTCGCTCATTTCACGGGTTGTAGAAGATTGAATTAGCGTTCATTGTCGGGGTGGCGAGTTGATTGATTGCTTCCAAGCAAGCTTCTGCGCGATCGAAATCATTAACCCACGCGCAATCACGTGATCTACATGGGGAAGTCTCAATTCATTTGCGTTGGACAGAAATAGAACTGTTTGTTTATCAGAATGGTTAAGATTTTCAACTTGTCTGTGAATATATCAGCTAATGGAGGCCTCACTTTCGATTGGCACTCTAGGCATGGGCTAGGTCGTTCCTTCCGTTCTTGCTCAAGACGATATCTTGAGACCTGCCAGTTTTTGGCGCTCATGAAAGTAGCCAAGGTAAACAGGCAAGTTTCTTTTTCTTCTTCATAAAGATTTGAAAATGGATGCCTTGTAGGACCGATTCAGTAACTTATTTCGGTGAAAGGAAGATGCTCCTTCACAACTGGGTATCTAGGTTCCATTGCTTTTGCCCCATCCCAGGGCGGATGTTCTACCACTATAACACCCAACGCCCAACGCAATGCAAACAAAAGTTCATCCAAATAGCACGGAAGAGCGGGGGGTCTTAAGTGTCGATTTGGCAGCATGAGACTTTGGATATCAATCGAAAGGCCCTTCAGTCCCCCATAATACCTTCAGCTGCACCAGCATATTCCTACTCCCATTTTATTCCTTCATGATTTTGTGTTCGAGGGCCCGCTTCATTTCGCTTTCGATGCTTGTTGCGCAGCTTCTCTCCGTGTAGCTATGTAGAATATTAGTCCGCGTCCTAACCTAGCGGAAATATTGGGGATTTACCATCTTCTAGCAGCGCAGTATCCACCGCTCCTCCTGGCAGATGCACATATCTAACCACACTTCCTCTTATGAAAACATTCTTGACCGAAGACTGGACTCGCCCATTAGCACCTATTCCTGTCACAATGGCGGGGTTCGGCGCATAGAGTCTGCCTCGAACATGCCAGTACTGACCAAATGAGGGTACTTTATGTCCTCCACCACTTGTATATCGTCGAGCTTAATATTTAGGTATTGGTCTACGGACTTGAGGGTGCCTTTGATCTGGATATCGTTCTTGAGTTCGACGGTAACCTCGTGGTCTACCAAGGTCTTGAAGAAGCTGTTTGCAGCTATTAGTTTGTGCGCATATAGGGGGGAGAAGAGGGAGGGTATGCAAACCTGAAAAATAGCATCTTTAAGAGCTGAGGGGTGTTGATGACAAGGTTGAGTATGTTGTTGTGGTGGGATGCTATTGCTTCCTAGCAAGGCGGAGAGCTGGAAATTGGGGCCTGAGGCATTAACAGCTTGACCTTTTTACAAATGAAAAGAGTGCATCACTAAGGTTACTTACGATTTTCACATTATCTTCATCGCACCTTCCGCGTAGTCTATCTACTCACTCGTTCCTGCCTTGAACATTATGAGTTCTCTCCTGTTAGCAAGATTATGCCTTTCTTTCTCCACAAACAGAAGCGCCGTCACTCCTCTTCGGGGGTCCTCATGGCCCCGGGGTCCTAGTTATTCTTGTATGAGGGACTGAACCTAATTACTGGACAATTTCTTCTATTTCCATAATTAGTTTCTAGTTCATATGTTACCTTTCTTTGCAACCATGAGGCATAGAAGCAGAGTTGAGTTGCCATCAAAAGCATACAACTTCGGCAATCGTTAGCATGTCTATTCCAGCTCTGTTTTATTTTATTTTTGGGGACATTCAGCGTCTTTCGAGTTGATTTTTCTTTATATGTTTCCGTCTTTTCTACTTGATTTTGTTGGTAACGTTCTTTCGTCTTGCTGTTCTTCTTACTGTGTATCGTACTGGATCAATTTTCGAGTTTTGAACTTGCCCTCCCAGAAAAATATTTGAAACTTTTCTTATACTTGCGGAAGAGGGTTTCTTATGCAGCTGTCGACAATGAATCGAGATTCTGGAAAAATTCATATCTCCAGGCAAGGTAAATGGGCCATAATGAAACCCTTGCCTCTGTCAAAGTCCGCTTCTGTTTACCTGACCATCCGCGGAAAACAGCAGAACCGCGTCATTAAATTGCAAAAGAAATAGCTAGACTTGGCTAAACGCCCAATAGAATGACCGGGTAAATCAGCGCAAACTTACCTAAAGAGTACTCAAATACCGAGCAGCTTACCATGTGGAATATTTTTGCTTAGCAATACGCGAAGGTAGCTTGTCCTTGCTATCAAGAGGATTGAGCGAATCAAGTCTAAGCAATTCCAAAGCGGCATCGGCCTAATTCGATGTCAGACATATAATTATCTTGCCAGCGATTGGTACAGAAAACTACAAGCTGCATTCGATATCATCCATATCTTCCGGTTGTACAAGATTGGCGAAACGGCTATGTGGTTGGTCTAGATATGCAAGCAAAACGTGGCGCAGAACCATATTTATGCGGGGGTTTCTGCAGCTTACCCCCCTTGAGAAAAGCATGTTTGCTTTTTGTAAGTAACCAATTCTATTCATACATCTTGGGGGATTGACTCAGTGGTTTTCTGTTCGAGAAACCATATCTTACAGTCACCGTGGAAACTGCTCTTTCGTTTTCATCAAAACTCAACAGTAAACCTCCCATAACAGAACTCGCTTAACTATGGCTACTGCAGAAGTTGAGAATCCACCTACAGAGGCTCCAAGTCTTCCAGATTATCTCCTAGATCCAAATGCGGTCTTGAAAGACACGGCAAACTGGCGCTACGGCAAAGCCCCAGATTATACAAACACACGAAACATCTTCAACAAAAGTACCTCCTTCCCCTTCGATCCCCTTTCCTCCCTTTATATCCTACTCCTCTTACTAACCTTCCACACAGCCAAAACTCAAAACCACACATCAGCCTCACTCCCCTCCCTGGTTGAAAACCTCGTCAAAAATTGGGAAATTGAAGCCAGTTTCAAATCCGACATTGACGACTGGCGCACCATCGACCGCCCAAACTACACCTTCTCCATCAATGGGGGACCACCGCAAAGCGCCGAACACATGTTGAAGGTTGGGACGTATAATGCTATTATTGCTTCGAATGAGTTCTACAGTCCGGAGAACAGCGATTTCGCGAGTAGTCATAAGACTTTCAAGAGGATGATGCCGAGTTTTGCGTGGGAAGTTTTGGAGGTTTACTCGGGGCCGCCTGTTGTGGCTTTTAAGGTGAGTAGGGATGATGGGAGTGTGAGAGGGGAGGGTTGAGGGGTGAAGGGTGCTGATTTTGGTATAGTGGAGACATTGGGGTGAAATGAAGGGGGATTATGTTGGTTTTAATGAGTTAGTATCGGGCTTTTCCTTCGCTTCCCTTTACTTTTTGTCTTGTGTAGGGACTGACAACCGTAAAGCAAAAACGAAAAAGTCATTGCCAAAGCTCACGGTGGCTCAATTAACATCCAAGGTATCACCGTCGCCAAAGTCGACGACCAAGTGCGTCTCCAAAGTGTGGAAACTTGGTTCGATCCCCTCGAAATGTTTCGTCAGATTGCTCCGAACGGGATCGTCAATAAGACAATTGTTGTGCCGAAGGAGGGGGCGGATCTTGAGAGTCAACTCGATGATGATCAAGAGGTCAGTGAGGTTAAAGATGTGGTTACTCCTTCTGGGGCATCGAGTGAGGTGAAGATTGAGGCTGATAAGAAGGGGGAGGCTGCGCCTGGGAATGCGGTTGTTGCGAGCGGGGATAGTGAAGAGACGAAGATTGCTCATGAGGAGATGGCTAATATTACGCCGGCGGAGTGTCCGGTCTTTATGAATAAGGAGTGAGGATATGGAGTTAATGATTCGCTCTCTTATTTATATACTCACTCGATATACTTTTGATTTCTCCTGTTGCTTGCTAGCGGTTCTTCTTCTCATTATTCTATACTCTTAGAACCGGTGAAGTGTACTACCCCACGAGTCACGTTTGAAAAACAAACTCCTAAATACGGATTCGTTATAAAACGAACCAACACGTAACACATAGGAAGCCTTGACCTATCATCAAATTTGACGACAAGACATTCGTATTGTGGACTCCACAGCAAAACCGGAGATATCAAATCATGGGCAAAAAACAGAAAAGTGATGGAGGTCATCGGAAACGAGGAGATATTTTAATCAGAGGGTCTTCTTTCTTCAAACCTTATCCGACTTCGCCATTCTTCTCGCTACTAAATAGCCTTTCGGCAGCAAAAGAACTTTCAGCAGCATACGTTCATTCAAACCCGTTGCATCTACGACGAATGATCATCCAGTCTAAATTATTGTTGTGTGACATGGCGTGTAACTATAAGCTCTGTGTTCTAGTGCTCATTCCTGAGACCACTTCTTCGAAAGCAGATTGACGGGATTTTTCCAGTACTGATATACACGGATATTGAAAAAATGATCCGTCTATTTGCCCCCCTTTATAATTAAGTTAGGCCTCTATTCACCTTGCCCATTTTCTACCTCGGCTTTGACTGGATTTGAGATTGTAACTGATAGACTCTATTTTCAAGACAATAACTGATGAGAAGCGTTGAGGATAAATCAACCTCTCCGTACGGAGGGCTAACCCCATTGTGCTTCAAGCTGAGTCTTCTTAACTCAGAGGCTTGAAGGGACAATGGATGTTTTTGCCATCAGAGGAAAAAATCCAAAGTGGAATAGTCCCTTGCGGCTATTCACTCCTATGTAAACTTGCGCGTGGAGTTCGTTTTTGTGAAACACACTAGTTTTGACCAAATTACCTTCTACACAGCCCACTTCCTCCCTCAATACCTGCCTAAGAACTCGAAATGAAAGAAAGGAGAGTCCCCAAACCAGAGTCGCAAAATTGCAGACGCAGGGCAGCTCGAAACGATCAAGCTGCGGAAACAAGCCTCCTGAAAAAGACAAGAACCCCCCCGTTAAATTGCCTTAACAAGAAGGGTGATGTGGTGAGATCTCAGAGTACCCCTTATGGAACGAGATATTTGATCAGGGCAGGGACCGGATTCTTGATCCGAACTCCGTCTAACTTTCGACACTACATTCTTTTTCGACAACAGGTCAAAATACGATAAGCTTGAATTTTTAATTGAAGATATTTGAGGTAAAGCATGTCCATACCAGTAGTCCATACCAGTATTTAAAGGAGGACATGAAGTGTTGAATTCTTCTCCAGAGTGGTGGTTGTGGTTCTGGTGATCATATCTGGTCGCTCCATTATCCATAATATCTCGAGCGTGGTCCTCACACAAGATGGTAGCCCCCAAGAACCTCAGTTTTTATAACTCGACATGGCCGTAACATCTGTTTCGGTTAGCAAATGGAATCGTGATATTTTCACTAAAGGGAATTAAAAGTGGTGCTAGGAATCATAAACCAATTTCACTTCCAGTTACTGAAGCTAAAGCAGCAGGATCTATCTCTCAGTCTAATCATGGGTTACCCAAACAAGGAAGGGAGAGTTGTTGCGAATTCACACAGTGACAGGTTGAACCGAAAAATGGGATCTGAATAAGTTAACATAAACCCCCCAAAAGGAATGACAGGACCAAGGAGAAACACAAGAACGACGAAGCTCGTACTCTTCTGGTATTTGCGTCCAAAGACCAATCTAGGCCTTTAAATTCCATTAAGCCGTCCCTGTGAAGTAAAATAAAACAAAACCATCCCCTGCAGCCATGGCATTCCTCCTACGCGAGCCTGGGCTCTAGGAAAAGTGATAAATGAAGATTTGGACCAGGAAATTTTGGCGTATATCACGACTGTAGACGTAGTCCACAAACCTGGTTTCATCAAAAATCATCTGAATTTAGCTTTTTAAACGACGGCTGTTTGAAAATTGACAGCAAATCTCTATTAAATGCTAAGCGTTCAAATCCCGTAAGCATGTCCAACCCCTTTGCTCTCAAACGCTCACTTTAGAAAATGTTAATTTCATCCCAGGACTTGAGGGAGGTAGTTTCTAACCACAGTGTGTAACGAGACCCATGAAACGGCCCGAACGAGGTTTGCAGGACCAATAATTACAAAATACCCTTACAGTACTTGTACCCGGTGAATAAAAGAACCCAAATTCGAGAGAGAAAGAGGAAAGCGGCATAGTTAGAGGTTGGGATTGAAGCCTGTTCATATCTCGACTTTTCGGCGTAAAACAAAAGTCGCCTCCTACTCTCAACTATCTTACTACTTTCCGAACTGAGGCGGCAAACAAGCAATGCAAGGCATTAATATGAGTCCTCGCTGTAGGTGAAAACACTGTTGTTCGGTAGCCCATCTACCCAAAAATTCAAATTGCCACTAAAATGAGTTGTAGCTATGGAGGCTATATCTTAAACAGCTCATCCAAACTTTCTCATTAATAAATCGTAAGTGACTAATTTTCGAAAGTATATAAAACTCCAACAACAGAACTCGACCCACAAAGAGAAACCACGTCATCTTCAACCCCCAAACGGGGTGTTTCTTAACGAAGAACTCTCCTCGTCCACCAATCGTCCAGCAGATCACAAGATAGCCAAGAACAAAACGCTCACTGGGAAGTCAATCATAAGAGTGCGCTCCAATATTTCGGGGTTTATTGTCTATTTAATAGCCTCTCCCAAGACACCTAAGCAGCAAATTGATGCACTCTGGTGAATCTCCAAAGGGTACAGACGGAGAAAGACAAAAAACTGCATAATGGAATTGAAGTATATCATCCCCCCTTTCCTCCTCCTCCAAGTCTCTCCCATAGTAAGCCCTTCACAATACCCCTCGCGAACTCGGAGAAAAGACCCACATTCCATAACAAGAAGACTTTACCATTCCTCTATATCCCTTAGATAATAAGAAAGCAAATTCAAAGACCACGCCAACGACTAACAACCCAGTATAAAAGCACCTTCCCCCAAGTTTCAAAGTCCTCGTCTAGGAGATGTCTACTGGCAACCTATACTCAGGATCTCCGGAGTTCCGTGCATCAAACTCCCCACACGCTTCTAAATCTGCCCTTCCACTTCAGGCCTATGTACACCCCTAATTCCAGTATTCATAACCCCTCCCAAGAAAATCTCACTCTCGTGAACGGAAAGAAAAATTTCGACACCAACAAATTCCTCGACAAGAAGCTTCAGAAATTCAGACGTTTCGTAACACATCCCTGGGATATATAACATCTATCTATCTTACGAAATAAACTGTTCAGAGTAACTATATGAAGAAAACGTCTATTCCGCAATAGCTAAAATCGCCCTCAGGAACGAACCCTGTCCGTGTCGTACTCATGGTCTTTTACCAGTGGGACTTCTTCTTTGGAAATTCCCCCTTTTTAAGTGGTGCCTGGTCTACTTTCCAATCACAAGTCCTCCGTCTGATGGATGGTTATACGAGAGGTGTTTAGGTAGATGGAGAGGAGTGAATTATATTTAAGAACCCTAAAACCCCAAAACCTCAAAACTATAAATTCTCAAACATAAACATAAACATAAAGAGGAAGAAAGAGAAAGGTGAATAAAACATCCTCCTTCCCACAACGAGACTAAAAAGCAAGAAATACAAAAAAAAAAGGAACCCTCAAAAAATGTCAAAAAGTAAAGTCTCAAACAAAAATTAAAATAAAGATAAAACCAACAACTCAAATCACGATTTACAACTCTCATCCGAAGAGATAGTAAAGTATCTATATAGTACTATACAACTACAACTAAACACCTCTCCTCTACCAAAAACTCTCTACTCATAACCCTGTAACTACCAACACAACCACAGCACACCACACACCCCCCACCACAAAATAAAACTCCATAAAAGCCAACCCGCTCTCTTCCCCACGTCCTCTCAAAAACAAACACATCACATCCCACCCAGCCTTATACATCCACCTTCTATCCCCTCACACAACAAACCCCCCCTCCCCCTCTCC
>LKTO01000034.1:0-194653 GCA_001399465.1 Hymenoscyphus scutula | reverse complement strand
GGGTGGGGGAGTGGGATTTGCTCCTCATTGTTTGCTGGGAGGGGTGCGTTAGAGAGGGTTTTTTCAGGGGGGTGGGGGAGTTTTACTTAGTGATGTTTTTTAGTGCGAGATTGCACTTGGGGTGTGGATAGTTGATGATATCGATGTGGTTGTGCTTTGTAAAAGCAATGTGATGATGATGTTGGAGGGAAGATAAGGGGGAGGTTGCATGTGAAGGATGTGATCCTGTGTTGAGGGTGGGAAGGAAGGAGCGACTTCGTACTTGCCTCATAGCTCGTTGTAAATTTGTTGGCTGATAAACTTCACGCAATATTGTACAATTATGTTCCATTATCCCAAACATTTTACACACAAATTGGGAATCTGCAAGAACGATAGAGAAGATTTGGTTCTCTAGGGAGTACCCGACCCTCCTATAAAAGCAAAGAAATAGGATAAATTCAACCCAAAGCCTCTAAATGTATTCTGCCAAGATATAGTGCAAGGTCGTGAAAACAAATAGCTTTGCGGTGACTTGATCAGTTGTTGCAGAATCTACATAGTTACCTCCCCTTGTTATCTCAATGTTTTAAAGCTAATATAATGTTATTTACCCAAGTACTTAAAACAATCAACATCCATTGTCCCAAAGAACTTAGAAAATAAATATTGACTATGCTGAAGTATTTGGAGATTAGCGAGGAGGTTTTACCAAGTTGATGTGGGATAGGCGAGGTAATTACAGTCGCTTTTATTTTCTACCTGTTGCGAGGTAGGTAGTGTTTTTCTTTGTTGACTTGGGGGTTTCTAAGGCGGATTGGTTAATTAGATTCATTATTACTAGTAGCTCTTGAACAAGATCGTACCTTCCCTTCTTGCTCGTTGTCTTCACTTTCTAGGTAGCACATTGAACCCTGAACACTTGGAAGAACCAACTTCTATTCTATCAATTAGCTGGGTAAGTATTTTAGATTCTAAAAAGAAGGGTAGGTAGTTAGAGAAGAAAATGTGATCGAGTTTCTAGGTTAAGAAAGAAGGAGCATTCTTTATTTTGGTGGTTATTGATCGCACCTGCCTTCAACCACTGACCAAAAGTCTCCCCACATGGGCCACAATGGGTCTGGATCGGTCTTTAAAGCCCTCGTCTCATTTGAGGACACAGAGATACATTACAGCTACTGTAAAGGAAGAAAATTTTCATTCGTCGTGTTTTGGTGCTCTAAGCGAGTTAGGCAACTTAAAAGCGGCGTTGGATGAGATTGGTCTTGGTAGTAAGGAGTACAACAAGACATACCTCTTACCCTTTATTCAACAATTCCTTGGTTCGTATTTGTATGTCTGACTTGGTTTCCAGCTTCTTGAAGTTGATTGTGTAATCATATTGATATTCTTGAAAGTTTTCAATTATTCGGGACATTGGGATGAGGGACAGTGTATTAGAGAGAGCGACAACCGAATTGATCGTCTCTTTCCGGGGTGCAGCATTGCATGTCTGACCTTTTTCAGGTCTAACTAACTATAAGAGTCTGGAGTAAGATTATTCGTCATTATTCATGAAAACCTTTGCTTTTTGAGCTTCAGAAGGTGAGGGCGAATGTGGGCCCTGTTTTGGTGAACGGGTTATTGGCGAGCTGTTTGGAATTTAAAATATACCTTTGGGAAAGTCCGACTCTCAAAGCGAGTCTTTCTTTGGTGACTAACACTACATAGCAATAGCTAGGTTTCTTTGAGTTGTGCAGGATATAGAACTTACTTTTTGGTACCAGGTGTCTGAGTTGGAAGAATGGACGGTTTTTCGTCCCGGTCGAGGTGCCCTTCTTATTGTTAGCAGACCAATTGGGATATCAATTTCTCTTGTTTGACATTCTTGCTAAAACCCTTGTCACGGGGGCGATTATTACTTGTATAATTCAGTCACCAGCTCGGTTATTGGTCAATAAACCTCGCTATTAATCAATATCTTGAACCTTGCGAGCACGTGTATTTGTTCACCAATTGGAACTTGACTCTTTAACAATCTACCCGATCCGCCCTCTCCCTGCTAATGTACCCTCTTTTTGCACTCTATCTTCTTTACTACAAGTTTACTTTCCCTGATCTCTTTCATCTCTGTGACCTTCTTAACTTATACTCTACTTAACTTATCTAATTAACCCTAAGCTAAGGGGTAAGGGCCTGACCCTAACTTGCGGAAATAGATTATGTTCCTCTACAGCGGCCAGGGTTAGGTTTTGTTCCTCTGGCTAGGGTTAGTTAGAAACGCTTTAGCTAGCTAGCCAGTCGCTCTAATAAATCCAAAGCTCGAGAATTTAGTAACTTCCTTAATTCACTAAATAATAAGTTAATTAGTTAATAAAGTATACTATATCTTAGAGCGGTCACTTTCATTATCCTAAAGTACTTCTACATTACCTCCTCGTGTACGAGACGATCCGTCGATTTTAGTACAGGCACCCCCCTCACCTTGTTAGTCTATAACACAGAAGGTAAGAATTTTAAAAATACGAAATGAATCTCAGTTTATTCTAAAGAAGTTAGTTAATATAGATAGTTGTACCTATAACTTTTAGTTTTGGGGTCATGGTTTTATTACGAGTAGTTAGGTATGGATGGACTGAAATCAGCGGATCGTCTTGTACACCGCTTAATGGCAGAAAGAGAGCGCGGTCTGAATTTTAGTGAAGAGAGATTCTGCCAAAAGGCGGTCTACTGAAACTTATTCCTGGACCCTCCGAATGAGGCAGGAGGCTTCTCGCTTAGTAGTAAGCCAGTTTCTACGAAAAATAGTGAATGGTATAACTTAGTAAGGCGTATCTAAATTCTAAAACAGACCTAGTTATTTTGCGGTTAGGCACGGCATCCCAAATGTACTAAAAACGATAAAGGTCAGTTTCGGCTGTAGGGAATTCTTATACATGGCCATAAGCAAAAAACCACACTACTCTTACCCACCTAGTACCTAATATATATATATATATCTCTCTCTCTCTCTCTCTCTCTCTCTCTCTCTCTCTCACGAATACCTCTCTTAAAGTAAGAGTAAAGTTCGAAAACGAGGGGAAGAAAAAGTTTAAGGGGAGTAAGTAAACATTTCAAGGAAATGTGTTTACTTCCTCGCTTTTTATACTACCTTCTCTAAATAGGCTAAACAGCCCGAAGTAACGTGAGTTTAGTTGTTTACTACTCTCTCTCTCTTTTTCCTTCTCCTCTTCTTCTATATATATATTTCTCTTCTTTATATATTTAGTAATTGATACAACTTCACCTTTTTCTTACTATTTAGACAGGACTACCTTTCTTTTAAGGAATCGTCGATTTATATACAAATATTACTAGTAAACGATGTAATACAAAAACAGGGGTAGTTCTATCTAGAAAAAGAGGGTAATTATGTCTGTATTATATAGTAAAGAGTATATTGACCAACTTCAATATACTAGACGTCTAAGATAATAAGGCTGGGCGCCCTGTTATTACGTTTCTTTTTAGTATTTTGAGGTGACATATTAGTATACGATAAAAGGTTGACTTTATAATAGAACACTCTAAGAACTACCTCCTAACCTACAGGCTTGAGAATTCACCAATGTAAGTACTATTGAGAGAGCGGAACACTCTCGATTACCGAGGTATAGTGGTCAATTATTGTAACCCCCCCATCCCTACTCGTGCCTTTAGCTGCCTATACTATAACAACAACGCTATTGTAGTAAGAATCGTACTATATCAAAGGGCACCTTAGTTTAGGATTGCGATGAAAATTAATAGGATTTAATTTGTATAGTGTATTACGTCTAAGGAAGAGAGTGTAAGGAACTCTGAGACTATCTATATAGTATACTCTACAACCTCTATTAGAAATAATGTAAAATAGAGCAGGAGAAAAAGCTCTCTATAATTGTTTTAGTCTTTGAATTGTGTTTTATAGAGGTGTTTTACTTATAAAATAGTTAGTTGACTCGTACTTATTAAGTAAGAGACAAGGGTCTAGAGGTTATAATACTTAATAGCTATATCTTTATATTTACTATAAATATACTAATAGATATACTTCTCTTTTAAATATACTAATAAAACTACTCTCTTTAATAGACCTACCTTTATTTTTATATTATATTATTTACTACTATATTTAGAAGAAAATCGCTACTATCTAAAAAAAGAGTAGTTCTATTAATTACTATTAAGATAAAGCTAGAAATTAAGCGAGAACATCTTTCTCTTCTATACTTTGTTAGAGGTTACACCCGTGGAGTAGTCTTGGTTACCTAGCGACGAGTAGTAGTGGCAGTGGTGGTGGTAGTGGTGGTGGCAATGGTGGGGTTGTGGGGTCAATGTTCATGGCACACGTAATACTCAAAGAGGACACGTAGCCAGTTCTGTTGTATATAGAGAGCGTCGGAACTCTGCTTTGGAACAGCAGTTGTTCGTCCTTGTACAAAGTCTGCCTCTGTAGTTCAATTCACGAGTATTTGCTACACGCCCTGACATACTTCTTCTATATTTACTTAAGAGTATATATATATATAAGATAGTAAGAGACTCTAAAGTAGAGATAGCCTAGAGCTCATAAACTTAATATAATGTAACCTCTTTCTATATTTTACGTTTTACGATTCATAAGTTATAATTTAGTTATTTTTAGTCTTTAGTATATTTAGAATACTATAATTAGCTAATAAGCGAATTAGTAGAGAAGATATACTAAGTACTAGTATATTTAATTCTCTAGTATAGAATTAACTAGTTCTATCTAAACATATATTAGTTCTACTATAACTTAATAGAAAAAATTTAAATAGTCTTAAATAAACTTGATTATTTTTTAGAAAACCTTATATTATAAAAACTAAGTATATTTCTATTATTCTATATCTTTAGAATAGTTAGAACTTTATTAGAATAATTTAATTACTTTAGAGATAATAAAAAATTAGTTTATAGAATTGAAGTTACTAGATTAGTTATTCTTATAACTAGTTCTTTATATTTTAATACTTTTAAGAACTTTATTTAAGTGTAATTAATTACTCTAGAGAGTACGAAAATTTTAACTAAAAACTCTAACTTACTAGATTTATTATACTATATCTAATTCTTTATATTTTTATATTTTTAGAAACTCTATTTAATATACTTAAATAATCGACAAACTATTAAATAGTATTTTTTAGTTATTAAATTTACTAGACTTACTACTATATAGTTTAAAGTAATTAAAACTTAATTAATATTATAATTAACGGATAAAGCATATTATTATACTAAAGTAGAAAATTTGAAAACTAGTATTATAATAGGAGACATCGCTTTTACTTTATTATTAATGACTTAGAGATAAAAACTTAGAAAGGAGCATATTATACATAGCATTTTCTAAACTATTTTACTACAACTTATAAAATAAGTCTTAAATTAGCCTGGATGATTTAAGCTATTAAGTTAGCAATAGTCTAAAAATAGTACTTGCTTTATTCTTTATTTTAATCAGTAGCCAATTGTTTGATGTGCTCCATATATCACTTGTGTTTGGAACATCCATGTTGTGAAAGTTGGTAGTGAGTGGAGTGACTCTGTCGCTCGGTTAGCTCAGTGATCACACTTGACAACAACACTATGCATAATGGCTATAGAACAATAGTAACAAAAGGCTACAAGTAGCTATACTTCTCTAATCTTCCACATGTACTCTAAAGTAGCTTGTTTCTAGAGCGATTTGACTTTGCTTAGCAGGTAGCCCACGCACACTTCCAAATTTGCTGTGTCAACAAGCTTGTCAACAAAACAAAGAGCTCTTGACCACATAAGTTCAGTTCAAAATCTTGACACCACAGCCTGTGGCCTGCAGATACCGTCGCTGTGAATGGGCATCTGTTCCCCGTTGACTCATTGAGGCTGCCTTCCCTGAGTTAGCTGGTACACAGCCGGAACACAATCACCACCTCCCAACCACCCACCCTTTCTCAAATCCAGAAATTACAAAGACCATCAAAAAGGCATCTTCTTCCCTACCACCACCACCAAAGCTGTCGTAGCTTTTGGCTGTTCTCAACCAAAGTCACCCTCTCATATTCAACCAGCTGGCATAATGGATAGCCAAGTTCCACCCCAAGAAGAATTAATTTCCGTTGCTGGAATTGAGATGAAAGTCAAGTTTTGGGTATGAAAATCTGCCCATTGTCTGCAAATCTGTCCTTGCTAACCTTCTTCTCGCAATTAGGGCTGGGGCCTCTTAATTTCCAGCATTATCAACACCTCCCTCTTCCCCTTCACCTTTTGCACAAAAGGGTTTCGAGCTTTGGGATATAAATGGGTACGTGTCATCGATTACACCGCATACGAAACACTCGAGTTCTACAGAGCACAATTGGCGTTCCGCGGTCTTTCTCCCCGGGGAAGCAGCCTCGAGGCTTTGAAGGATCGGTTGAGAAGAAACGACATATTCGAGATGGATGAGAAGGTTTATTTTGCCCGATGTGTGATGGAGCATGCATATATGGCCCGTGTAGGCAACATCCAAGCTACCTTCCCTCAATTCAACGATTTTTGTCCAGAGATCCGCCTGTTGGTCTGGGGCTTCGCTGTGCCAGACAAGCAAGTTATCAGCGTGGAGCTCGTCAATACGGCAGTTTCTCAAGATGACGGCACCAACATTGAATACTTGGCCTTGCGAAGAACGACTCAATATTCTGCGCTGAGCCGGGTCAATAAGGAATCCAGATGCGCATGGAAGGAAATTAAGAGCATGGTGTTTGACCAGTCTCCAATTGGACAACCAATCCCAGTTCGATACCACCCAACAGATGTATTCCTCATCTGGACTCGCGCGCCTCTTCGACCTCCTACCGATCCAATCGTCAATTCTACGAGTTGCGCCCTGTTCTCACCCTTTACCCACATTGCAATCGATTCGAGACACAAATATTTTGGGCCGGGAACGGAAAGAGGGTTCACCAACCGGCATTGGTTGGGTTTTCTGAGCATGTTCAGAAATCTGAAGAGCCACTCCATCATATATCCGGTGGGCGGTGCCGAGATTTTGGGAACCCCGTTAGAACTCGAACTGGTTGATAGGAAGAAACCAATCGATAGGCACCGCAATGATGGTAGAATTGCTGGGGTGCGAAGTGAAATGTTCTTGAAATACTGCTGGCAAGAAGATTTGAACGAGCGATTTGGATTAAACTAGCTTCGTCCCTTGGTTGTGGCGATTTGGTGCTTGTTTTTCTGGGTCCTGGGAAGCTTAATTGGAGAAGATGAGAGAAGACGATTCTTGTTGTGTTTTTAGAAGGTTAATGCTAGAGTCCGTCCCAACTAGAATAGTCAGAATTCGTATTGCTTTTCGTCTTTTGACATGAAAATGGCTGGTATTTTTTGGCATGCGAGTATGATGACATTTTTAGTATTCTAGCACTCCAATGACTACAACCTGCTAAGGGGCCAGTCTTCCAGGGTCTTCGCGGGGGATTTGCTGAACGGGTGGTCTTCGTGTTAACGTGGTAAGAACATGGTGCCTTTTATGTGTGAAATTAGATACAACGCGGAGGAGTTCCCAGAATCAAGGGAGTAGTGCCAAAAATAGGGAATAAAAAGTGATTTACTAGGCACAAGAATTCAAAAAACGTGAGGAAATACAAAACGCAAATTACAATCACCTCCTGTCTTTCAAAGATACAATCTTGAGAGAAGGTATCGCACGCAATGAGATGATGAATATCTAAACATGGACTTGAGAAGGTCGTGTTCAAATGCCAAAAGTAAGTTCCAGTAGAAAACAGGCTGATATTTAAATACACACTTCAATTTAAATTCAAACTAACTTCTTGAAAACAAGTATTGTGTCTCACTTCAAGGCTTCAACAAACTTTCTAAGGTTGTACGATATACCAAACGAACTTGCATGCTTCCCCCTTACTACCTCTAGAATCTAACACTGCGAAGGTGGAAATGGCCATCTTCTGTACGCCCACTACTCAGATCCACTTTGCTCGTTATATGTCGTGCCTCGAACTTTCTCATCTCATTTCAACATCTAGCTTGATCGGAAAGTTCAGAAAGCTCACCGATTAATAGATCCGCCTTTCAACAACCAGCATATCAACTCCAACATCCCATCCCAAGGCCACACAATACCGAAACAAATCACAAGCAAAAGACATAGACCAATCAACTTCGCGACACTCACCACAACCACAAAGAAAATCCAAGTAACGAACTTATCATTAATCTAAACACAAACCGCTCTATTCTAAGCGAAGAAGAACAAAAAATTAAAGCCAGTCAACAGTGAGTCATGACTCAGTATCAAAACCACTCCAAAGACATACACCTACATCAAATGCGACGCAACGAACGCATACAAACCTATACGTAGGTAAGCACTGTATTTCACTCACCCAAACCCTACACCGCCGATCCTCCCCCAAAAAGGCGGAAACAATCGCCAAGACAACTAACCCAGACTCGGCCGCAGTAACAAATCTGACACCACAACTGCATATCAAGAAAACCCACCACAGGCATATTTCTTACCTTGAAAAACCCAACAACCTTCCCTTCCAAGCGCACCAACATCAATTTTTAATAAAAAAAGGGGAAAAATGATCTCGTGCTCATGTAACGATCCTTTGCTTACTCTCGTAAAGTGATTGTACCGACATAGAACCGGTGGTTGGAAAATAAATAATCGCCGACCTCGGACTCGGAATAGCTTCGCCGACCTCCAAGGCTGTGGAGCCCGAGGTCGGGGTGTACAAGCTGCCAAGTGTGTTTGGGTGGTTTGGGCACTTAGTAGAAGTTAATGTGACGAGAGGCATAGAGAATATACGAGGACTCTTTTTGTGGGGGGTGGGGAAGGTTAGTTGATTTGATTTTTGGAAGGGGGAAACGGTAGTCTTCATCTCAGATCAACACACTTCCCCCAAAAACACCCAGTACCATGGACGGATGAGGCAGAAAACATACACCCGAATATACGTATATCCCAGAAACCTGACCGAATCGCGCCTACTAGCGCTTCCCCAGAAAAACCCGTTTCACAAACTTCAAGCCATGGGTGTACTTTAAACCCCCGATACAGAAAAAAGGTCACCGGGTAATCCATGATCCACACGCGCCAGCCAACGGTGAAGGTATCCCTCCCCTGAACGATTGGACAATTCCATACGTTAGGCAGCAGAATAAAACGCTTGCTGCCCCTGTGCGGCTTATGGAGAAGCTATGTCCAAGTGAAACGGGCCGGGAGACAGCTCCTGATATAACCCAGAAACCGTAAACAGATTTCTTGTTAGCAATTGAATCCTTTGGACAGCCGTGGAAGTATCAAGCTTACGCGAATGAAATGCAAATGAAAATAATTAAGCTTAATTGTATAAGATAAGAAGTAGAAGGGTGAGTGAGTCTCGTGGGAGCTATTTTGATCCTGGAGTAGAGATCTCCAGCCCAGTGGTAAGGCTGACACCATCTCCATTCAAATAGCCGAGCTCTGTAAGGAGAACAGCAATGAGAAGAGAGTATGAAGCCCCAAGCGAATTGAGCCACAAATGCCATGCTGAAGGAGAACAACGCATTGGGACGAAGCTGATGACAAAACGGACCTGAAAAGCAGTGAACCAGTGGAGGGGGAGAATTAACTGCCACTTCTGGAAGAAACATAGCCACAGGGCTTGCAGGTACTACTTACTATCAATGAGATCTTTGACATCGGCAGGAGATCTGAATATCCTGCCCGTTTCACTGGAGACGAGAAGATGACGGCAGATCCATGCGTTTGCAAGCGAAGCTTTTTGATCCTTCGGTCCTTATTTACCGACCTCCACGTTAAATCTGATGGTATGAGGGCATCTGCCATGTGGCTTTCCATGATGGCTGAGAGAGTCGGCATGCCCTCAATTGGCTTCCAAGGGTCGGCCGAGGAACTGAAAGAGAAAAGAGATCCGTGACCAGTACAAAGGCCAGTGAGGAAGTGCAATGAAGGGGGTATTGAGGCTATAGTGATGCTTCATGTATGGTAGATATCAGTTTGACCGTTGTTTAAAAGCTTCCGATTCGCCACCCAGGGCGTATGTAGGGTTAAGTGGGCGTGTTCTGCGGTGTGTTTAGCATTGCTTTCCCCAGTTTGAGCCCTATGCGAATTGTACAGAGTGACCAGTAACGTTGCAAAAGTGACATTTTTTCCGTGGTTGTCGTGCTGGAAGTAGCTAGCGTTTCTGGCAGAATAATTTCTGGGCCGGGTTTGTCGCCAAGTCCTGCGAGCGACGGCAGGGATCTCAGGTGGCTGCAGGAAATTGATTTCTGGCGATGATTTGATAGGTCCCATTGAATCTCTACGCAAGCCACAAATCGCCAAATGAAGATGTGGTTCGGGGATTCCGTTCAACTTCAACACTTCAGACATTTTTGCTGGCCTAGGAGAGTTGCAGTACGCGGGTGTTTATCGACGCGAAGCTCTTTTTTGAGCCCTCCTTGCTTTCCAATTGGTCCCTGACTTTCAAGGGAAATTTCGCTGAGTATTATCAATTTTGTTTTCGTCTCCCGTAGTAGCATAACCAGTTCATCATGTTTGGTCCTTTTTCGCCTATTGGTGAACAGCTGGAGGGAAACTTCTTGAAACAAGACAGTTTCCGTAGCGCCAGTGTCTTTGCCAACCATGACGAATATCTCCAATTTTGCTTTTTCCCTCGAACATTTTGACGTGGGGTGTGTGGATGGATGGATTGGGCAGTGTAACCGAACGAGGTGGAGCTGGATGGGGTTTGATAACTGCCCGAAGCAGATCTGCTGCAATACCACTTGAGTTTTTCCCATTGAGCCTATGATAGATTTCCCACTGCGGTACTATGCAATGCACCAAAGGCCCAAAAATTATCACACTTTTGACGGAGCCTCCGATCTATTTCAAGGCGTGGTTCGACTCGGCGATTAGGACTTTTCCAGAAGATGACGGGTTTTCTGATACAGCGATTTCACGATACATGCTCCTCTGGTGGATTCTCATGTTGCTCGCTGCTCGCACAAGGTCCTGCAAGGAAGTTTCTCTTGCTGCAAGCACAGTAGTACTGGGAAGTGACCGAGGTGTTTTGTGGCGTTTGAGATGGAGCAGAGAGCAGAAACCGCTTTGTGAGGAATATGAGGCCGAGGTATCGAGGAGGTACCCAAATTGGTGGTTGTACATAATTTTGGGCTGGTGTAGCGCAGGTGTCATGTTACTCAACAGTCTGCCAGTACATTGTACGCGTACGTAGGCGCTGATAGAGGAAATAGAGGCAATGATCGTAGTATCCAAGATATATTGGCTCTGCAAATTGTGCCTTTCTCCACGATCACTGGCCTGGGCCTCGAGCTGGAGTCAGGTATTCAGGGATGAATATGCACGATATATCGACGTGCAGATACAGGCAGGGCCTCGGAGGGAAATCAAAGCAAAGCAAAGCAAGCACTGCGACTCCATAATGGTAGGTGATATTTTCCAGGATGTGGCGTTAAGATTAGCGTGGAGTTTGGATGATGAAGTGGAGGATTGGTCTCACTGTTTTGCTGCCGTGATGTGTTTTGCAGGTGGTGTTGTCAATCTGTCAATCTGCCCCAGGGGCTCGTCAACAACCTTGAAGGAAGCCGGCTAACCGTGACTAGCTTGGCGACCGTAGCCTTAGGTTAGTCTCTTTCTCACCCCGCAACCATCAACATACACACCACACCTTACCTGCGAGAGCTTCACACCGCAGACTTGACGCTCTCTCCTCCACATCACGACCAGCCTCGCTCACAACCTCCATTACCATTCACGACCCAGTCATAAAACACACCTGCGCAGACCTCCGCAGAAGCCTCTTTTCGGTATCCCGACAGTCCGCCCCACTGCCACCGCCTTCTCACCCTCTCACCCACTCATTCTTGCTTACTATTACTTTCTCTCCTCTCCAACGCTCCCCACCGTCCTCTCTCTCCTATTTGGAGCCATCAGATATTCGGCCCTTGCCCGGTCCTGGTCCTTGCACTGTGAATATCCTCTGCTGCTGCCATCCGCCAGATCCTTGGTTTCGTCATCCCGTTTTGCCCCACGTTTTTGTACGCCAAACCATCGTGAGGCGAAGCTCGAGCTATAAGAAACAATACACCCCGTCGTCGAAAACCAATTTCACTCTCGAGTCCAGAACAAAGACATCACTTTAGTGCCTTGCCTCGAGACCTATCACTCATCTCGGACGCGCCCTCTGGGGTTAACCGATAGAAAAACAAATCGAAATCATCCTCCTTCAGGCTATCAAATACAGGAGACATGTCGGGATATCCAGGATCACACTACAACGGAGGATATGGAGGTCCACCGCCTCAGCAGTACCCACCCCAGCCAAACTACTACCCGTAGGAATCGACGGCACTTCCATTTTGTACCCTCAAACTAACACAAAGACAGACCCCAGCAAAACTATGGACCTCCTCAAGGAGGATATTATCAACAAGGACCGCCCCCTCCACAACAATATGGCTACCAACAGCCTCCTCCACAGCAGTATGGTGGCTATAATGGTGCCCCAGCAAACCAATATGGAGGTTAGTGGAAGAACAGTTTTTTGTGGAGCTGGTGGGAATCTCCTAACAGGGTTCTAGGAATGCCTTCGGTAAACTCAAACGGTTACGTTAACGGCAACCATAATGCTCCTCCACCTCCGCCTTCCGGCATGCAAAACTTTGGCAGCGGTGCACCACAGGGATATGCTTTCCAATACTCGAACTGTACAGGACGACGAAAGGCTCTGTTGATTGGAATTAACTACTTTGGTCAGAGAGGACAACTGCGTGGATGTATCAATGATGTCAAAAACATGTCGGCATTTTTGAACGAGAATTTTGGTTACCAACGCGATGATATGGTTTTGCTCACAGATGACCAACAAAACCCCATGAGTCAGCCAACGAAGCAAAATATCCTCAGAGCTATGCATTGGCTGGTAAAGGATGCTCGACCCAACGATTCTCTCTTTTTCCACTATTCTGGTAGGTTAAAATTTTACGAGCGGAAAATTCCGATTTGCTGACATTTTTGCTTAGGTCATGGTGGCCAAACCAAAGATCTTGATGGGGATGAAGAGGATGGATACGATGAAGTTATCTATCCGGTTGATTTCAGACAAGTCGGACACATTGTTGATGATGAGATGCACCGAATTATGGTCACTCCACTACAGCCAGGTGTGCGACTGACCGCCATTTTCGATTCCTGCCATTCTGGAACTGCGTTGGATCTGCCATACATTTATTCCACACAAGGTGTTCTCAAAGAGCCCAACCTTGCCAAGGAAGCAGGGCAGGGTCTTCTCGGTGCTATCTCGTCTTATAGTCAAGGTGATCTTGGTGGGGTGGCCAGCAACTTGATGGGTTTCTTCAAGAAAGCTACCACTGGTGACGATGCATACAACAAGACCATGACCACCAAGACATCTGCTGC
Source organism: Hymenoscyphus scutula (assembly GCA_001399465.1). Classification (NCBI taxonomy): domain Eukaryota; kingdom Fungi; phylum Ascomycota; class Leotiomycetes; order Helotiales; family Helotiaceae; genus Hymenoscyphus; species Hymenoscyphus scutula. The sequence continues at coordinate 181,227 of LKTO01000034.1, read as the reverse complement.
AGATGTTATCATGTGGTCGGGAAGTAAGGATGATCAAACCTCGTTAGTATACCCTTTCACAGATTATTCTTCTTTTCCGGAATCTTTTGCGGTTTCATAGAGCGCTGTATACATTGCATGGGGAACAACAAAATTAAACTGGGCATTTATTGGGTACTGGGTTCGGGCATAGCGTCGGTGTTTGGGATATCGTTTAAAGTCACTGGGCGAGACCCTGGCTGGTTTTTGTAATTTATTTGTAGCTTCTTTTTTCTTGCTCTAAGTCTATGTCTCAGCCATGTTACGGCTGTGTTGTAGACTTAGAGCCGCGAGTCACGTTCGGACTATTGTCCCATCGACAATCCGAGCGTCCAAGGAAATCTTTTGCTAACAATTTTTTTTACAGGGCCGATGCCACTATTGCAGCAAAAGCTACGGGAGCTATGTCTTGGGCTTTCATCACCGCCATGAAGAAGAACCCACAACAAAGTTACGTCCAATTGCTTAACAGCATTCGTGACGAGCTTGCTACCAAATATACTCAGAAGCCTCAGTTGAGCTGCAGTCATCCTTTGGGTATGTTGTCCACCTTCCACTTTCCTTTTCTTTACCCCGCAACCACCCGTTCACCACCCATTTTCGTTTCCAGTTGCTAATATATGATGAAACAGACACCAACCTCCTTTTCGTAATGTAAATTATCAACTCACTCACCATTTCGGTATTTCGGCGTCAAGTGCAAGGAAAGGGGTAAAAAAATGGCACACCAAGAAGTTTCAGCATATGGAGGGAAGACTGTATTTGGAGGGGTGCAAGGAGGGTATTCGGATTCCTTTGGGTAGGAGGTTCATTTGGATGGAGGGTTTACTTGTTCCTTGAGATTCCGAAAACATGAATTCGAGGGATGGATGGAGGAATGGGATTCATGGTGTTGGTTGTCTGCTTATTTTGAGTTCTTATATTTTTTGAGGAGATAATTAGAGTGAATCTATTCGATGAACTTTCTTCGAGATTTTCTTTCATGCCAGGCTGCACAACCCTAACCTCTTCGTCGCGCTCAGAAGGCAGTGAAGTAATGTCTTGGCGAGGGGGATACTATAACGACCAGCCCTTGGAGGGTAAGAAGGAATCGCCTAGATCGCCGTAACTAGGCTCTACTTTCAAACTTTCTATGTTTAACCTCTACTTTAGTGTCTGTCAGTAGCTAAATAATCGAAGCCTAAGGTTAACGAGTTTTAGAGTCTAAACTAATCTTATTTCAGCCCAGAGGTACGTATCTTTATACAAGTATAAAGGTTATTTTAAAACACCATTTTAATAGAAATTACTCAGTTGTATATGAATTTTATTTCAGTTGCTCACTAACTTAACGCGGTGAAATTACTAAATTGACAATACGCTGGCTTTGGAAGTTGCAGTCCCCTCGGTTGACGCTAAGAAAGCAGTGCAAATAAACGCTTGGAAAAGAACATCGAAAGATTACGCGCCTACCAATCAACCTCGTGTAGGTAGTACCCAACAGCCTTCGCTGAAACCAAGGAAAAACGGGGCTACTTTTCAACCTCTTCGTCGGCAACGAGAAAGTAGTGCTGATGCACGGAAGATTGGAACGTGCTCTGCATCCTACTCTCTTCATTAACGCTAAGAAAGCAGTGAGATAATCCTGAGTACCACCCCGAGCCCCTAAACTACAGTACCTGCTTAATAAGAAATTTACACTACCTAGTTTTCCTTATCTGTGTAAGGGTTCAAATTTTCTCTACCTTCTCAACGGTGTTCGGCTGTTAGAAAATGATTAGGATCATTCAAAGAAAGAAAGTAATGACTTACCCTGATCTTATCATTTTTGAATACGAGAATAATACGGGGGTTGGAAACTAGGACGTTTACTCGGTGACTTGTCAGGATCGCCGCTCCTAAAAGGACAATTATTTATTAGATTGTGCCTCGCTCGTGTATTTTGAAGAATTGATTGACTCGAGAGCCTCTAATAATTCCTTCTTCTTCCGCTGTGTAGGAATGATGGGGCTGTAGGGGTGCTGGGGTTGTGTAACCCTAAACTCTTCGTTGACGCTAACACTGCTTTCTTAGCGGCAACGAAGGGAATCGATTATTTGGGGGACATATGCTGATTGGTCTAAGTTACCCCGCTGAATATCGGGGACGGATTATGTTTGTTCCATAGTATTCGAGGTGCGGTAAATGGACTACAAGGCAGGAGTCGTTTTTCTGACCACTATTGAAATTGGGATGTGTTATTAGATATTGGACAAGGTAGTTAAAGAGCAGTCTGCCAGAATATCTGCATATTGTATTTAATAACCATGACTAAAATTTGGCTGGGAGTGGGTTCCAGGGTCGGATAATATAGAAGTTATGCTATACTCTTTTATCATCACCGAGACTAAAAGCATGCTCCTCTACCAACACTTGGTGGCTGGGGCAATAAGCTGTATTTTTTCAGATACCGACTTCGGTTGATTAACGATGTGCTTAGCGGTTTTCAATGCTACGACAAGACTTTGGCAAGCGAGGAGTTGTAAAATTATGCCACTGTGAGGACGCTGTAAATCAAGAACGCCTTGATTGGTCATTTACTTCAAATCCCGATTGCTAGCCCGACAACCATCCGTCCCCTAAATATTAACCCCATCCCCTATCAGCCCACAACTATCCTGCATGGGATAGACATCTTCAAGGGAAAAACTCGATTCAATCGTAGTCTGAATCGTTCTTCCAGTAGGGATCACGTCTCCTATGATAATATTCCTCCGTCCACCATATAGCCTCCTGCTCCTCGTCGTTTTCCAGCTCTCGGCGGTACCATTCCTCGTTATACGCATCATAATCCTCTTCATTATCAAATTCGACCCGGTCATCAATGCTGATCCAAACCTTCTTCGGGAGCTTTGTGATGTCGACTGTCCATCCACGGTCGCGTATCTTCTTCATCCAATCATCGCTTAGCTCCACATCGCTTTGTATCTGGAAGTTGATAACGATCTCTTTCAGCGACGGGATAGCTTTCAATCGTGTGTCGAGCAAATCCAGCGTCTCTGCTTCGGTAGGCGAATCGTCGAACATGTATTGTAGGTACTCGGGTGGAACCGATAGCTCAAGAGTAGTGATGCTTATACATGTATCTCGGATGAGTTCTAGGTTTTTGATCTGCGCTTCGTGAAGAACAGCTTTCTCCTGGGAATCGTAGAAGATAGAAAAGGCAGGAATGGTCATGCAAATGCAGCGAATAAGGGCTGCTTGAGATCCGATTTGGCAAAGGAATGGGGCGATGTGAGCACTGTCTGTGTCGGACGACGTCGAGTCAAAAATGTCAGGAAATCGAAAGCGGTTGTTGGAATAGAGAAGTGGGCTTGCTTCGCTGTGCACCTGCTTGTTGGCCTGAAGGAGTGCCGGGTATAGTCCGTTTTTGTTGGACCGGATCAGAGGGGGCGACGAAGGGCCGTAATCTGCTTCGAAGACGATTGGTTCTGGGAGAACGAGGAGCTCTGAATAGAGCTGGAGCCGGATCTCAATAGGGAAAGCGAAGAAATTCATTATCATGGTGATCATGGTAATGGGGTAAACGTCACTCCGCTTCTCAGTTGAGGCTACCTATGGAGTGATGTGTGTGGTTGCGTTTAGCGAGACTGCAGTCGATTGTGATGATCGATGATTGGCTCAAATCACGCTTCCCAATCACAGCCGCGCAGACGCAGATGCAGCGTCAATCAACTCGCGCCTTATAATTGATGGGCCCCCATCTACAATAAAATTTCAATACGCTCTGTGATATACTATGGAGACAATCGCCTAAGTATTAATGAGCCGGGCCCTGGTTGCTCTAATGTGTACTGGCATGCACGGGGACACGATATCTATACCATAAGACCGCAGTTATACTTGTGCTTGCTGGAAGTGTCGGACAGATAGAATGCTCATCGTAGAGCAAAGGCTGTGAATTCAAAGTTTTTAACTAAGCCTAGGGGTTTTATGTCTTGGACTGTCCTCATGCCAGTCGAAACCCAAAGATAAGAGCAAAGATGAGAGAAAGTGGATGTAAAGGATTTCGTGAAGGTGGTATTCTAGAAGGATATTGTAAACGAGAAATACATAGATATGAAATCTAGGGACTTAAGTGTATGGGCATTAACTCTAAGAACTGAAGTGAAGGCCCCCACTATGTACTGGCTCAATATTTACCTAATCTATAAACGTCGGCGTTTCCTTAATCCACATTAAATTCTTAAATATTGAGAGACTGATCACAAGACATTTGTATAATAGAACTTAACCTAATTGTTATCTTCAACCAAAGACTAGACACAACTGGGAATTCAGTTAAACAGTATCCTGGCCGAGGAAGAGTTTATCGCACCGTCGACAACAGATTTCAGCGGAAACGATTAAGGGCATAAGTACAGTCTGTTACTCTCCTCTAACTGATTCACAATATGAGGTCTGAGCATGGAAGCATCACGCTTCTTCCCACTTCTCAGGTTGTTTTTGATCCTTTGGAAATGGCAGGCCTAGTGCTCACCTTATTCCCGTCCCTTCCACCTGAAATACGACTGAAAATCTGGCATTATAACCCAGTCTTGCCACGGGTAGTCGAAATGAACTTCAACGATGATGAGTATTATTCCCCATGTCCTCAACCGCCTATCAAAGCAGGTAAAGCGTCGCGCAATGAAGTCTTAAAACAGTATGCTGAGATCAAGACTGTTCTAATCAATCCGCTGCTTAATACGTTATATATATCGTCAAGAGATTCAAGAAACTTTGTTGATTGTGCGGTTTACAACTTCGTTACCTTGCAGCAATAGATAACTAGTTGCTCCATGCGGCGGAAGAAGGCAACAATATTTCGCTCTCTGACAAAGTTGTGCACAGTCGAGACTAGTGTTGGGGCTGTTGTGGAGGGGGTTGTGTAACCCGTAACCTTCTGTTGACGCTAAGAAAGCAGTGAAGGGGTTTGTTGGTGTGAGTGGTTATCAATATATTTAAAGTGGGGTAGTGCTATGGAACAAGGGATTACCACCTACGACACCACGAAGAGAAAAGCGACTTTAAGATGCAAAAAGCATTGTATTAATCAATACACGAAAGTCATAATCTCATGGTCGCCAAACAACAAAACCACAGAAGAATCATTAATATCCCTCCTTGACAAGAAAAACTTCTCAATCATAAGGAATAAACAAGAACACTAACCCGCTCATCCAATGCAGAAGAAAGATGCTCCTAAACAAGCCCATTCGTCCCCTCCAAGAAACCAAAAACTTAATCTGCGGTCTGGTATGCCATGGACTCCCCATACCCCATACCTCCTCCTAGAAACTCCAGAAAAACAATCAAATGCCTATATCAAAAAATGCTCAATCATCAACCCTCCTAAGCAATCTTCCCATCACTCCTCCAAACCCCACCCCCATGCAAAAGCTGTTGTCTCAACGAACTCCCACTCTTCCTCCTCCCCTCACCAGCCGGCGAACTCAAAACGCTCCTTACATCCTCCCCCCTCTCTCTCGCCTCTCTCGCTTCAACTGCTAACCTGTCCCTCTCCTGCTTCCGTGCTTGAGCCGTAAGGCGATCCCGGATATCAGTAGCCTTCTTCCAATCCTCAGATTGTTTCTTCATTCGAATCGTAGCTCGAACAGCCTGCGCGACCATGTGAAGAGTGAACTTCTTAGGCTTCTTCTTGCGCTCGATTTTGACGCCCGTGGATTCAAGAAGTCGGAGATCGGCGCGATTGCTATTTTTCAAGGTTAGTAAAGATGTGTAGAGGGGATGGAGGGGCTGATAACTTACCAAGCTTGATACATGTCGATTTGCAGTCCCATGTATTTCTTCGCATACGCAGCCTGAGTCCTGAACGCCGTTTCACGCGATGCCTTAGCCTTGAGCCATTCGACCTGCAACGCCATTCCTCGCATCTCCTTAATATGAGTATGTTCCTTCGCCGCGAAATCCTTCTTCAGAGCCGCGACCTCCTCATCGGTGTTGTTGTTGACCGTTGACACGGATGTATTGACAAATCGAACACCTCTGGTAAGAGCAGCCCTCTCCTCTTCCCAATTTCTCTGAGCTTCTTCGAATCGGCGCTGGAGCTTCTCCAACTCCTTCTTGGCAGAACCTGACTTGATGTTCCTGGTAAGAGCTTTCCTTTCTGCCTCCCAGTTCTGTTGGTTCTCTTGGAGCTCTTGTTCCAGGCTTTCCAATTGTGCTTGTGCGGCTGTAGCTTTAGACTTATGCTGAGATCGTTCATCGCGCACACGCTTGAGGTGAAGGCGAAGTTCTGCTTCGGCTGCAGAAATGGCGGCAATGGTTTTCTCTCGTTCTTCGACTTCCAATTCCAGTGATTCGGCTTGAACTTGGGTCTCTCTAAGCATCTCGTGGAGATCCTGGCGTTCGAGTGCCATGGTGCGATCACCAGTACTATTAGCTCGCTCGCTCTGAAGGGCCTTCTCAAGTCGATCAATCTTGCCCCGTAATCGTGTAATGGTTGCTTCCGAGGTAGTATTCTTAGCAGTGAGTTCCTCAATTTTGAATTGAGCTTCATCAACGGATCGTTCAAGTTCATCTTTCTCTGCCTCCCACGACCTAGCCTGGGACTGGAAATCGATATTTGCAGATGTGAGCTTCCGTGCACTCTCCTTTTCGACATTCTTTAATTGTGAGCGCATCTCCTTCACAGATTGATGGGCTGCTGCGAGTTGGGAGCGAATTTCGATGATCTCCGATTTTCGTGCAGAGCCATTGAATGAAGATTGGGGCGAGGATGTAGCTAAACGAGAAAGTTCAGCATCATGAGCTTTGCTTTCAAGCTCGACTATTTGGCGTTTCAAGCCACGAAGAGTTTCCTTCTGCGCAGCTTCACGCTGTAAGAAATCAGTCTCCCGTTGTCGCAGTTTAGTTAGGTCGGCGCGGATAAGAGACAACTCGATAGTGGCGTCCTCCTGCCCACCCGACCCTAATGATACTTGCTCCTCTAGATCTTGAATACGCTTCTCGAGTTGCTGGATGGTCTTCTTGGCCGTTGATAACTCTCTCTTTTCTGAGGAGCCCCGAAGAATCTTTTGGAGATCATGAATCTCGGTGGAAAGTCGAGCCTCTTCCGCATTAGCACGGTCAATTTCTTGTTGTAATTCCAGCTCCAGCGACTCTTGCTGTGAAACGACTGCCTTATTCTCCTCCTTGAGACGTCGAACTTCGGCGTCAAGCTTGATCTTGGTTGTTCGGAGATCAAGACGCTCCTGGTCAAACCGGAAAGTTTCCTCCTCGTGTTGCTTTGAGGACTTGATCTGGCTGTGGAGCTCATCACGTTCCGCTTCTGCTTCTGCCTTGGAGAGACGAATAGCGTGCATCTCAAGGTTAGCATTAGCCAACTCCTCTTGCAAGCCCTGCTTGTCCTGGCGAACTCTAGCAAGCTGAGCCTCGATATCTCTGATTGTAGATAGCAACTTCTCATTGTTACCACTTCCGGCTTGGACATCATCCTGGAAGGCTTCAAACTCAGTACGAGCAGAATTGGCAATGGCCTCAGCTTTCGAGACATCTTGTTTCAACGTTTGAATTTGTCGTCTAAGACTTTCAGACTCGTGTTTTGCTGCAATAAGTTCATCGCTGGCTTGGTTGTCATCATCGAGGCTGGATTGCAGAATTTCTACCTCGTCCTCCAAGGCTTCGACCTTTTCCAACAAATTCTTCTGCTCCCTTTGACTTAGGCGAAGCTCTTCGCGTGTGCTTAACAATTCTGATTTTGCTTCTTCTAGTGACTTGCGGCGTTCATCTATGTCATCATTGAGTTCCTCAATCTGTCGATTGAGCGCAGCCTCCTGGCTTACGTGTCGGTCTTTCTCTGCTTGAAGAGCTTCCTTCAATCTCGATTCCTTGCTGGACAAACTACCCTCTGCTACTTGAAGTTTATCGATTGTCCGTTGCAAACTATCGGCCTTGTCCTCCGCCGCGTCTCTTTGCAATTCAAGGTTGCGTTTTTCACTGTCCCATTTGTCGTTATCATTGTCGTAGAGGCGTTCCTTCTCCCGAACCACAGCACGAAGATCCTCAATTTCATCATTCAGTCGATTGATTTCACCCTTGTATTCATCTCTAACCTGGCGTTCGTTGTTGAGAGCCACAGTCTTTTCATGGTCAAGCTTATCCTCGAGTTCTTCGATAGTTTCCTGAGCTTTGGCTAGGTCCTTCTGCAGGCCCCCGGATTCCTGGGTGAGAGCATCATGCCGGGTTTGCAAAAGATCCTTGGCCTCTGATTTCTGCTGGAGCTCGCTACGAATTGCTTCAAGTTGTTTGGAAAAGATTTCTTGTTGCTTGGACACATTTTGGTTTTCGTTTTTGACCAAACTCAAGTTGTTTTGGAGTTCTTGCTCGCGGGATTCAGCCTGCTCTTTCAAATCCTTGATTTTCCTCTCAAGCTTTTCGCATTCATTCTCCTTTTCAGCGTAATCTTCCTCGAGTGTGACGTATTTCTCCCGAAGATCTTCGACCTCATCTTGCAGCCGGTTGGCCTTCTCTTCGACTTGGCGACTAAGACCTTTGGTGGTGATCGACTTGTTGGCCATCTCATCCTGGAGTTCTTCAAGGTCGCCCTGTGCACGATCTCTTTCCTTTATTGCTTCCTGGCGATCTTCCTTCACTTCATCCAACTCATCCTTGACACGTCTCAGGTCACGCTCCAGCTCGTCAATTGTTTCCTTTGCCTCTTCAAGCTCGTCGTTTGCTTGTAGCTTTTCCTCCAATTCGACATTACGACGCTGTTCCTGCTTGACAGTCTGCTTCAGGGTAGTGACACTCTCCAAGTGCTTCTCTACTTCGTCCTTTAGGTTTTCTACCTCGTCTTCGCGATCCTCGATAGCACGGTTCTTTTCCCGTACTTCCGCTTCCAGATCTTCGACCTTGTCTTGCAAATCTTCAAATTTGCCCTCTTGGTTTTTCAGTCTGTCCACTTCGGCTTCGGCTTCTTCCAAGGCGTGACGAAGACGATTCAGCTCTTCTTCCTGACCCTCACTGGCATGCTTCTTTTTCATTTTCTCGTGCATTTCAAGGACCTGCTGTCGGAAAAGCTCCACATCACGTTCGGCGTTGCCTAATGTTTTTCGGTATCGAAGGAGTTCCTTTTGCATGGTGACCTTGTCCACCTTGAGTTCCGTATTCTCTTTGAGGGCAGCTTCACTAAATCCAGGACCGGCTTTTCGCAGAGCTTCCTCCAAAAAGTGTATCTTCAGTTTGAGACCAAAATTCTCCTTCTCAATTTTGTCTATGACATTTTCCTGCTCCCGTAACGACAATTGATTTCCGTCCTGTAAAACTGCTGGGCCTTCGTTACGTCGTGGCAGTAATGCCATTGGGGTTGACGCATTACTGCTGTCATCCAATTGAGGTGCTGGCGTACCAGCCATGTATGAATCTCCCATTCGCGATCCCCCGTAGACTGAGCTATTCATAAGTGGCAGAACACTCAGTTCGGGCACATTGTCCAGACCTCTCAAAACTCCAGGCGTATGCATTGTGTTGGTATTCTCCTTCCCATTGCGCAAAGCACTGTTCCTTGTAGCATTTTTCAGCATGGGTGTAAATTCTGCGCCTGCAAGTGCGGCAGGAAGATTTCGTCGGTCCCCAAGCGCAGTGCGACTTCGTGGTGTTCTGATCGCGGCGCGTCCGCCTTTCATCTGGTTTATGAGGTTGTTGCTGTCTTTCGAAGGTGATTGGAAGGAGGGCTCCTGCGAAATATCGAAATCGAAGTCCTTCCCATTGTTCAGGTATGTCGCATCTCCAAGATTTGTCCGTGGGGTATCCAACCCACCCACACCAGCGTGTACCATTTTTTCTTTCGCGTCGTGAGCCCCGAAGGCTCGAGAAGTTTGGTGGGAGTCTTTTAAGGTAGATAAAATAAGCAATGCCGTGACAATTCAAAAGGGAAATGTGTAGCCATCAACTCCAATGCGAAAAAAGCAACAATGTTTATTAAGTTGAACAAGTCGATACTTGGGCCGCGGGAGAAGAAGTCGCGTTGTTGATACTCGTCCCTTTTCGGCTTAGCGGCCCTTAAGCCCCTGCAATCAAATATGCCAAGCCATTTTTTCTAATCGGCATCGGCCTGTGATATGACTCTCAGCCTCATCAAAAGCTACTCCACCAACAACTCACCACCTGCCCGCACTCATTAAAATGGGCACCCCTCCGAAAGACGATTTTCCATTGTTTGGGGAGAACTTCGATGGCTTCCCAAAACGGCTCCCTGATGACTGCGTTGAGTATTCGTTGTTTGCCATCGACGCGAAATTGAAGTCGCAAAAAGAGTTGGTATCGCGTCTAGAAGCTATTCGAAAGGAGGCACAAAAGCTGGCAGACAAACTCTTGAAGGAATACATATGGCAGAGAGATGGATTCAAGTTGGAATTGGAAAGCGAGAAAGGTGCGGCTTCTTTCCGTCCACCCGCGAACCTCGAGCTAATGTCAACATTATAGGGATGATGTATCTTCACGGAATGACGAACTTTGGGGATTCCGTCGACGACGAGTGGCTTATTGTATATATCCTCAGAGAATTAAGCAATCGATTTCAAGACCTATGGATCAAAATCATAGACACAGATGGCGAATTTTTGTTGATTGAAGCAGCCAACGCATTACCACGATGGTTGAATCCGGAGATTGCAGACAACAGAGTTGGTTTATCCCCCAAAACTGTAGGAGTATATTCTTATTTTCGATTTAGGTATGGATCCATAATAATAACTTGCGTATCATACCCTTAAGCGCAGCCACTTCCTCCGCCTCTGCGACAGCACCGATTTCGCGGTCCCTCAAACTCGAAGAAGCTCACGAAACCATATTAAAGAATCCTGCCGTTCTCATACATTCTCCACTTATCGAAGCGGAAGCGTTTTACAGGTTGCGGACATATCCTTCTCAAATTGCTGCTTCTTTACATTATGCTGTCGTTACACTACCCAGAAAATTGGCCTACATTTTACATGATCGGCCGGCTTCCATGGCTCCAGCTACAGAAGCTTTCTACCTCCGAGATCCAATTGCATTGAAGCCTCTGCAAACAGCCTCCTCGAAACTCACTTTTCTCCCTGAAGACTTAGTCACGATTTCGGTTCGGTTCACTCGAGTCCTATATGCCCAGTTGAAGTCTCAACAATTCTCCCCTCCAGTTGCATGGAAACCCCTGTTATCCAAGACGGAAAATGAATCTGCTGGAAGCGATGCTAAACGAAAAGAACACGCACAGCTTGAAATGGGGATGAAAGTTACTTCCGGATTTGAAATGTTACTTAATGACCCTAAAAACGGTGACCATCGAACAGTCCGCGAGATGCGAATATTACTTGCTGATCTGGAGAATGGAGATGAAGCTCTACCAACTGATCAGGAAATTGCAAAATGGACAGACGTCGTTCGAGAAGACGATGAGAAGTGGCTAGACATTGATTTTGAGGATTTTGAGCGAGAACTGGACGGGAAAAACAAGGAGAAGAAATCGGGAGTCCCGGGCGCATTTGGGCCAGAACCCCCAGGAGGATTTGGAGACGCCAAAACTCAAGCCGACTTGAAGAAAATGGTTGAGCGATTCGAAGCGTTTCTCAACGATGACGAAGCTGGTGTTGATGGTGCCGAAGTTGATGACATGGATATTGACGATGACGACGACGACGAGGATAGCGACGAGGATAGTGACGAAGAAGATAAAGAGATGAGTTTTGATGAGAATGAATTTTCACGAATGATGAGGGAAATGATGGGATTGCCTGCTGAAGGGGAAGAAGTATCAACCAGCAAAGGGAAGAGCACAGCATCAAAACTCAACAAGAACAATCGGATCGAGGAAATTCTCTCGTCGGACGAAGAAACGGACGAAGAAAACGAAGCAGAAGAGATCCAAAAGTTGATGATGAGTATGGAAGCTGAGCTCACCGAGGCTGGTGCTCTCAACTTGGATTCTGCTCCAAGTAAAACCCCTGCCATCAACAGCAAAGGGCCATCTACAAAGCCATCTCAAGGGACAAACGACTCCGATGATGAGAGTGAAGACGAGGATGTCAATATCGATTTCAACCTTGCAAAAAATCTTCTCGAAAGCTTCAAGAGTCAAGCAGGCATGCCAGGCCCCGGCGGAAATCTGATGGGGATGATGGGAATGCAACTACCACGAGATGAAGAGGAGTCGACAGCAGGAAGAAAGTCATAATATTCATAATAAATAATCGTATGCGGTTTGTAATTAGATAACCGGATGAACAAATCTGGGTATCAAAGTTCTAAGATTACAGTCAAATATGACCCAACGCCCGAACGCCGTACAATGAGACCTCTTGTTCCTATTCTTCCTCTAGCTTTATTCTTTTCGCCGTCTCTGTCGCCTCCGCTTCACTAGATAGGCTACGGGCTCTCTTCAAGGCATCACTCACGACAACATCCACTTTATTTAGTTCGGCCAAAACACTGGTCAATAGTCTCCGGCCGTCGAGTTCCTTCCTACTGCTGTCCATCTGTGGTCGATAATGCTCCGTCACTACACGTACGACAGCCCTATAACATCGATACAGGAGTAGCCGAATTTCAGCGTTCTCTTCGTCCTCGATCACGCTTTCTCCGCCTTCATCCCATCCTTCCAGGAACCCTTCAGACGGCTTATCGAAAGCGTCCGCGATTAATGGATCTCCGAACAGCCCAAAACTCCAACTCCTCAGACCTGTCAGTTTGACCCGCTCACTTGACGTGCAAGGGCTTCCTTCAATTCCTCTCTCCACCATGACATTCGGCTCACTGCCAACATTGAGGATGACTAGCCGTGGTAATGTGACGGCATCCAGATGCCACGAAAGTCGTTGGTAGTGCGCTCTGATGGTGTCGTATGGGAGGAGAACTGAGACGTCCTCGCCATCTCGCAAAATGCCTTCTAATAATAAGTTGAAAGCTTCTGACCATCTTTCGGAACCAACAGGTGGTGGAGGGAGCGCTGCTTGGGCTCCAGCATTCCTCCCATAAGGATCTGGGAGAACGCGAGTCACAGTGCCGAATTTGCCAGTGGGAGATGTGAGAGAAGCCAGTGAGCGAGCCATGGAGCCGACTTGTTTATCGATTGCACGGCGTTCAGAGATGGTGAGATATATAGAGAGGGTAGAGAGTGGTGCGCCATTTATTGGTTCGGAAATCGTATATGGATAGGCCATTTCTCTATTATTTGAAGATGATTTCAGCACTTTGGGAAGTAGATTCGCCGGTGTCATTGAATCCGGCATATCGATTTCGCTACATGGTGACCCTCCCATCTCAGGTTTTCGTTCTGATCCAGCGATGAAGTAGACGAGTGTTGCTTCAGATGAGAGAAGTGTTGCTTCCTGTCGAAGCAGACGTACTGCAAGGCTTGGTGCGAATGAGAGAAGTAATTTCCTGTCGTCGGACATGTTGAGTTGGTATAATCTTGGAAGTTGTGTTGATGGGATTTCTTCGACGGGGCCTAAAGTTGCGTTTGGTACCACATGGCTGAGGATCTCTTTTAATCGTCGGACTGGTAAGCTATACATGAGCGATGTCATATGAGGCCGAGCAGGCACGGCTGTTCTTGAAGATGGCATACTCGAGGTTTTCAATGCGGTGATACGAGGAGTCGGTTGTGTTGATTTAAGTATACAGAGTCAGGTGCGGGCAGTTTGGAGGACTGTCTGTCAGAGATTGCAATGAGCACGCTTATGGCTTGACAAGTGGCTGAACCAAGGCTGCTACCAAGAGCGTACAAACTTGATGTACGAGATCGAACCTCTCTTCCCGTTCAAATTGTGGTCCTTGGAGGCATTCGCGTATTGCGATTTGGTGTAAATGATGCTGCAAAAGTATCCCGGATCGAAGAATGGCCGGAAGCGAATGAGACCCATTAGCAGCTGATGGGCTGTATATCAGACGAGATGAGACGGTGCGCATATAAGACAACAGATTTCATATCCCGGGCAGCATGAGCGCCTCCAACAACGGCGGTAAGTAAATCCGCGAGCCTCGACTCCTGGGCCAATGCAAGCAAAATATCGCTTGGGGTGGTCAAATCAACAAACGAATGGCCAGTGTACTGATGTGCTAGAACGAAAAGACGGTTCCTTCGAGGGAAAAGGGCTTGTTTGGCTCCCGATATTTCGTGAGCCTCGGGCTTATTTCACGACCTTGAAGGAAGATAGTAAGACCGATTGGTTCGAAAGAGGCGAGGGAGCTGAATCGTTTTGCAATTGTGGTCGTGGAAGACAAGTTCAGCCATCCGATGGCCCCTTTACCATATCGATAACCAGTGAAGCCGCCTCGTTCCCGAAAATGCGGGTTTTTGCTGTATGGTATGGGCACAATGTTGTAGGTACTTACTAGTACCCTGACTAGAGTAAGTGTTTTGGCTGAACGCCATGCGAGCGATGCGCGTGGGCAGTTGCTGTGGGTGGGAGATGGTACAGAGGAGCGGTGGGGAATCTGATTTTACTTCCCTTCTTGGGCGGGGTGGCCATGTAGCACTGCTGTCACTAGCAGTTACGGTAGGCGAGCGAGGCGAGGTGGGGGGTGCCAATGGGAAAAGAGGTTCACACATCAACATGAAGGTTCTTTTAGCGATTCCAAGTATCCATTGATGAACTGGCGAGACTGGGCTCCTCCATGACTCCAGTATTTTCCCCTCTCAGGTTCTCACAAGCACAATGGCCGTGCCCGACGCTGAGCTTTCTCCAATTGAGCAAGTAACGATGGGAATGATGCAGCCGCTTATTGCGGGGACCTTTAATTGCTTGGGTTTACGGGTTCGAGGCGACTTGGTTCAGGGGGGAGGGTGGGGGAAAATCTCCTACTGGCTGCTCCTTTGGCGAGAAGGGAAGCTCGTTTGCAATCCTTGCATGCCATGAAGGATTGTGGAAGGAAGTGGGTAAAGGGTCATTGGGGAGCAACCCACCTCAACGTCAGAGACACAGAGACATAATTGTGCAGGCAAGATCCCCGTTTACATCATTTTGAATGTTTTCGTTTGGCGCTCAGGGTACCCGAGGAGATATTGATTGTTATGAAGAAGTGTCTTAGGTACGAGTAGACTGGAGAAAAGTAAGTCACGCAGGTCTACCCCGTTTTACTCCGTAAAAGATCCTAAAAACTGGAAGTTGGTTGACCCAACTAACAAAATGGGCGTTTGAAGGGCGGAGCCTAGATCTTTCAGACCGTCCTCAGGATAAATAGCCCCCAGCTTCCATTCCCGGGGTCGTTAACAGGAGATCGACAATTCATCCCAGAAACTCAATTGGAATTTGGAATTTGGAATTTGGAATATCAAACCTTAGAAAAGCCATGCAGCAGTTGAATTCAGCTCTAGGCAACCGACATATCGGTTCGAAAATTCTGTAAGAAAAAAAACTAACCCGATTCCTCCACGACTGTTTGTTTTTCCCTCCCACGCATCTGCCAAAAAGCTCGTTAATTTTGACCCGATGTTGATCTAGCGCCGGCAACCCGCCTGCGTGGTGGCACTGGGTGGCTCGTGGAGGAAAGCTCTCGTACCAACAATGGAACAACGTCATCTTTACTGCTACTTTCTTCCATGCTTTTGATAATTAGGGCTCTAATATGCTCTTTATGTGACTTGGAGTATTTGAATAAAACATTGGACTCGTAGGGAGTAGAGGGATAAATTTGGAGATTTTGTTAAGTCACGTGCACGTTGGTCTTGGCATATATGTCAGTTGAGTATCGCGTCGTATGACAACTACACCATTTGGTCTGATATGTTGTAGGCATGAAACTCACAAGCGAGTTGGATTATCCTAAGTCTAAGAGATGCCCTACAGACCGCTGTGCTAATGCATGCTGCAGAGTGAAAAATTGTGGATAGGGCTGTGGTTGTACTAGAAGTTAGGCCGGAAGCGGAAACCCTAAGCGATCACCTTCCATGGCCCACAACTCGACAAGCTCAACAATCTCCAGCTCTAATCAAGTCCTCTTCACAAATTTCTGTAATTCATGAACGCTCGTCGATAGATCAATATTGGTCTTGGCTTGACCATTCGAAATACTACGATAATCGACCGAGTATTTTAACTAAAAGAGCACTTCACCTGCCTCTTACCAATTAATTCGAAGTATGCGACGGCGAGACTCAGTTTGGCCATCTTGTTAATGGAATTTTGATATTCCGTGTGGCGTGTGTTGGAGGGAATCCCCATACTTTTATTCAATATGCATTTCCTTTCGTTGAGAATCTGTAGGACTACACCTAGGATATGCTCACACTGTAACTCTCACTTGCGTTGGTAGACTAGTTAGCGATATTGAGATTGTTAGTTGAAGGGAGAGGGGAAGTCAACCTTGGGTTCCGCAAACAGTATTCCATGTCGTAGGGTCTTGTTGAATAACAAATAAGCAAATCACTCGATGGCGTAAATGGCAGCTTAGGCATAGTAGTGAATAATCCTGAGAGCATGAGTTGACAAACTGTTCATTTGAGATGTGAATGATCAGTCACTGTGTTTGTATTTAGAGGCTTACATATATTTAAACCTCTATCTACCGCTCTTGTGGTACTCACCTCAACAAGGATATAAGTAGAGTGAATGATCACACTACGCACGTACGTAACTGCCAAGACTAGGAGGACTATGAAAAGGCGGCTGGGTTCAACTTTGCGGAAATGGTTATCCAAGCAGTCAACGCACGGGTGACCACTGAATGGACAGACAAAAGGTAAGCACTTACTATCTGGTGTACACCTCTCCACAATACTAATTAGTATAATGTTAGTAACCCTATCTGTGTTTATGTCCGCGAATGTTCTAGATCAGGTTCAGGGGGTGTCAGATCTCAGGAATTAGTTGATCCACACATACATATACGACAATCTGAACAAAGGCAATCTATACCTCGGCGCTTCGATCTCAGTGTCTGCCTCTGCCAATCAATCTTTGCATAAGCCAGGTGAACAAGACGTCCCAAGCGACTACGCTGGTACCTTCACGTGCTTTGTCAAGCACAAGCAAGACCAACAGGTATATGGATTAACATGTCGACATGTAATTGACCCTTATACACAGTTTGATTGTGCTTTACATACCCCTCGAGCTACCCCACCTATAGCCATCGATGTTATTAGCCCGCAACTTGGAGACCACATCGAAACCAGAGAATGTTGCGAAGCTCGTGGTTGGCCGACCAGGGAGGACCCCTATTGTTGGGGTACATTAGAGGAGGCCGCTGGATCAAGCAGATTCGAGCCAAAAGAGGTAGATTGGGCGCTTATTAAACTTCATCCACAAACAAAAAAGACAAATATAGTAAGGGATAGATTATATTCCCTGCTCTTATTTCATACGCTAACATAATTAAAGTTTCCTAAAACATTCATCAGCTATGACACTCTACCAAGCAAGACCCACTTGGACTTTGATTCTGCAGTTTATTCTACGCTTAACAGTAACCGTCGAAACAGAATCGAAGAACCTTCGACAGATCTGGAATATAGGGCAGCAGAGTATCTTCAGGAAGGCAAAACTCTGAACGAACTTTCTCCACTCGTGTTACCCGACGCTTCAATACAACGGCTCGGATAGCTCTTAAACCGAAGAGTCGTACAACACAAGAAGTGACCTGGGGTTGGGTTAACCCAGCGAGGTCGGGATGGTCTAGAATCTGGGCCCCAGATGACGCTCAATCAGAAGTGTCTTACGCCGTAGACACTTTCGTGTGTCCGAAAGTTGGAAGTAACTTCTCAGCTAAGGGCGATTCAGGCGCAATTGTATTAGATAGCGATCTACGTCCTTTTGCCTACGTGACAGGCGGGGGTCGGCAGACGAATAACGCGTTTGATTTAACAACTATTCTTCCCCTGAAAAGAGTGTTCAATGACATCGAGGCGAAGATGGAGTGGGATCGGGATAGTGTGTCTTTGGCAGAATAGTAGTGCGGGACCTTCATAGAAAATTGCGAGCAGTGATGGCATGGGTTTGAGAGAATTCTAGACAGTCACTGCTTGCAAGGTTTGGGGGTTTAGGCTGGGCAGGATGGGTTGGAGTTCTGGTGTTTTTGATTTTTGATTCTTTGTTTTTGTCGACGAGACGAGTACCATTCCATTACTAAGAATAGCAATTCTTGGTAAGAATAGATGAACCGAAATGAAATTGTCTTACTTCTATTTCTCTACAATTAGTAGCTGGTGAATTTTAAAAGGCCATGATTAGCACGTTGATCATACGGATCTCAAGATATCTTTACTCTCTACAGGTAAGAAAAAGCACGCCGATTTAAGGCACAGTAGCATATATCTGGATGTCACCCCAACCACTTGATAAAAACTGTAATACTTGATACACTTCTTCCAACCCACTCTATTGTGGAAGGGTGGACTGTTAGTAGGTTTTCTTGCCTGTAGAGCTCCGATTGGCAGCTCTCTAGCTGTCTCAAGGGTGTCACGGGCGGGAATGAATGTGGATATCAAACATGCACTCTCGATTGGACCCAAATACGCGGTACGAAATACGAGTACGTATGTATCTATAGTGCTAGGATAAGAACCCCGCCAATTCAATATTTTTCTTCTCTCAAAGATAAAATTTGTTATCGCAAGTAAGAATTCGCAAAATGCATTATCTTTGGACGCCCAATGACATGATCTGGGTTTCTTGTTGATCGCCATCCTTGGTGATACCAGAAACCAGGATGGAATCGATAAGATCTCCTTCTGGGACAAATGCATGAATTAGGCACAATACGAGCAATGCTGGAATCGCGTCACTTCTTTCAATCGATGGAGCCATCTTCCCGTACGAGTACACAATACGGCGGCTTCAAGAAATTTTGATAACAACGATTTAGACAGGTGGTTTGGTGACTTTCAATTCGGGGAGTATGTAATGTTACGGCACAGCATGACATTCGGGCAAGGCTCTGGCTCGTACCCATAGGCTCATGCAACACACCGAAGGAATATTCCAGAAAAAGGCAAGGTCGACGACATTCTATTTCGCTTCCACAATGTCGGTAGTAAATGCTTCCTTAGGCTCCTTAGGAACCGCTTCTTTCAGCTCCCCTTCCTGCGCAGTGTCGGACTCCCCAGCTGTTGGTTTCTGCACAGGTGTGTAGAGCTCCGATAGATTGTATCGTTTAAGTGCTTCCCAGTCACCCCCTACGACACTCATCCCACATACCGTCTATGATCCTTGTGTTAGCAGAAGAAGTACAGGTTTTGAACGTGCGACGTAGCACTGCATGCAGTAGCTCGACTCGGTGTGGTCAAAGGAGAAGTCTCACCTGGTAAATCTCGACAATAATCACCTTATCGGGCTTAGTGAGATTGACTGGATGTATAACATTGATGGAGGATGCAATTTGTTCGATCACTAGACCTCGTTTGAGAGTTGTGTGGTTTCGAATGGTGGGTCTTATGGCATACTGCTTTGAAGTCAGCGGATCAAAACAATCTAATTTTTAGGAGGAGGTGCATCTGCATAGCAAACATGTATTCCCGATTTTGGACTTACGGAACAGGCTGTTTCCTTTGGCTTTGTCTCTACTTCGTTCTTCTCTACGGTTGCATCTTTCGGTGTATCTTCAGTTTTGAGTTGAAAGTGCTCACGGAGAACACTACTTGCTACCTCCGCAAGACCTTTCTCTGTGGCTTTTCCAATTAATGCCATTGGTGTAATTCGATTTACATATCTGGTTAATCTGGTTTCAGGCTTCGAAGCGATCTCGAGACAAATGCGATGTACAAAGTCCACTGGATCAATTGGTGGCTGGACTTTGAAGAACAGAACACACTCAATATCAATTCGTACGGAGGAAAAGAGTCTCGGCTTGTCCTTATTTTCAGTCAAAGCTGCAGTTTCCTTCTTAATTGAAGCCTCGATGTCGACCTCTTTTCCGTCCTCATCATCATCTTCTGGCTCCTGGGTGAGGCCGTAGAATTTCTCGGCGAACTATAAGATATCAGAATGGTACATTTGATATTGCGGTAGTCATAACAAACCTGATATAGAATGCCCTTGAGCTCGGTGGTTGCTTTCCCTTCCTGGCCTCTCGCGCATGTTGCCCAGATCCCAACGTCGCCTGGCGCAATCGTAACGCGCACTTCATCTTTTGCTTTGTGACTTGGAGTCTTCCATTTTCCACCAGATCCACCCTGCATCAATTAGGTCTCTACTTCAACTTCGAAAAGGGGGAAATTGAATGGGAAAGACGTAATAATGACACACTAGAAACGCCATCTTGGAAATAGAAAAAAAAGAGAATTTCTCATTTGTATGCAAGTCCACTGGGAAAGCACACGTGGAAAAAATAATTCAGAAAACCCCCCAAAACCAGATTGTCTTCTGGATAGGATCAGGTTCAATGCTTGACATCTCGCGGTGGTTGCCGTAATAAGACAGTCCAAAAAGCAGCGTGCAATTGACTTACCTTGCTTCTCTTGAAATCTTGCTTTCCACGATCACCCTGTGGGCCTTCCTTTCGCTTGTTAGACCCCATTATGGTGTTGCTTGATTGTTCGTGAAATTCAATTGGGAGAGGCTCCATGGGTGAAAAAGATACCCGCTTTCTTTGGCCTGGCGTGGTCTCGCTGAGTGCCTTGCATCTGAGGCACTCGAGACTTCATTCTCACCGCCATTCTTCTCACTCATTGGATGACAAGTTTAAACACAACTCAAGTAACACCATATCATCTTTCTCATTGCGTTTTAAAATTCTTACAATCCTCTATGTCCGCCCTTTCCCCTCGCTTGAAGCCCCGACATATTGCCTCGGGGGGGTGATGTTGGAAGCACTACCTTTTACCATTCGTGGAGTTGCCTAGTCACATGTTATTTAGTAGCATTATAAAGAGGTTCTGGCAAGTTAAGCTAATAAAATGCATTATTCGAAAGTATTCAGACCACTCAAGTTAATAAAGGCAAGTGGCGAATATTTAATAGTATAGAGTATTAATTACAAAGAAAAATCGATTGTTTAAGATAGTAAGTAGTATTTGAAAGATTAGGTCGGGTCTATTGTACGTTAGTAAGCGTAGGAGGAGGTAGGTAGGGCTTACTGTGAGGTAAAAATTCAATAATGACAAGATCTCCTTTTACTGCTTAAAGTCAATCAAAACTAGATTTCGATCGAGGTGTGTAGATCGTTAGAGAAGAGGTGATAGGATATTTACTTACTTAGATGGGGCTGGTGCATTATCAAATGAAAGACAATTGGCAAGTCTTACTTACTACTGGTCTATAAATTGTTAACGAAGGGGAAATATAAGAGAACTTACTACGGTATCGCGTATTAATTCTTAGAGGTAATTTCTAATTATCGTTCAAAGGGGTAGTTTCAAAGGTCTGAATATTATTAGTAAAGACAGAGGATAAAAAGGCTAGAAGAGAACTTACTTCAGTATTATATATTATTTCTTAGAGGTAATTTATAATTATTGTTAAAAGAGGTAGTTATAAAGGTCTGAATATTATCAGCGAAGAGGAGATAGAAGAGGACTTACTTTGTTGTCACAAACGGGTTTTCGTCAATGGTAATGGAATGTTATTGTTGAAACGAGAATTTATTTTTATTTTTTGTGTATATAGACCGAGGACTGTAAAGTGTTAGCAAAAGGGGATAGCATGAAGTACTTACTTAATGATTTAACGCCTTTTCCAAATTCGAAATTCCCGAATGCCCAAGTTTTAGCCAGCCCAGTAATTGGGTTCATGGGAGTCAATGCGACCAAAGGGATAATTGAACTCCAAACTCCTAATTCTAAAAGATTAGCGATCCTGGGGGGGAAAGAGCACTTACATGCCTTTTCTCTCCTGCTTTTGTATCTCACCATTGAAGAACCCTCAAGAACCCTCACGGAAGAGTGTATGTCAACCTAGTATTTAGATAGCAGGCTGCCCATACTGTCTTGGGTAAGGGTTATCTCTTGTTCGGGGCGCATCCTCTGGTCTTGGCTTGGTGGGTGACATCCACCGCGAGAACTTTCCCTTCGACACGGTGTAGATGAAGAAACACAAGAGGGGGACACCAAACACGAGACCAACGATCAACGCTGATACGTTCACCGCCGAATCTTGAGCTTTAGGTGGCTGCGTCACCGTTGAAGTTGGTGCCGACCAACTTGTGGAAGAGGGAACCAAAGAAGTCCAAGTCTTTGTGGGAGCCATGGACTTTGTGGGTGCAGGAGCCCAACTCGTCCAGGTGTTTGGTGCGGGTTGTGTCCAGGTGTTGACAAGTGGTTCAGACCACCACTCCGCGGAGGCTGGCTCGTCGGATTATTCGGTGCGTACCAATGCTGTTGAAGCAGGGGAAGTCACCGAAGATGCTAAACTTGTGGAGGATTGAGAGGTCGCTACACTCGTTGAGCTGACGGAAAAACGGGAAGTGAAGTTTGTGGGGATGTACATCTTGGAGGAAAAATGGGAAATGGAAGGGGAGAGAGCAGGTTGCTGAGGAGGGGGAAAGCCGGGAGGCTAGAGAGGTATTTATGTTTTTTGAGTTGCAACATTTGTCTTTTGTTTTGGGTTCAATAAGGCTATTGTTTATCGACATGGCTATTGTTAGAACAAAGACTCATCGTATGAGATCTTTCTTGAGATACTTTTTCTTTTGAGCTAGAAAGGAGTTGTGGTGATTGTTTAGGAGCTGCGCCTTTATCGGTGTTTTGGAGGACATGAAGGACAAAAGGGCATTGATTGTTGAGTCTTTGAGAATCGTGTGTGGCGTTTGCGCTCCTTGTATAGTACAGAAATTCTTGTTGCGGTTGCCATCTTGTTGCGGCTGAAAGAGGAGAGATTTCCTTTCAGAGGAAGATATGTAGGGCTTGAGTGAAACAAGGCTTGTGGCTTTTGCCACTTGAAAAGTTGTGTCTTTTAGCGAGCTTGGGATGTTTGAGATTTCAGGCTCATCATGTTGCCACTGGGACATGTAGCTGATGACCCCGATTAAAACAGGATTCATAGGATGTGAGAACGACAGTAAGAGAACTCAAGTTCTAATTAAACTGAACAACTCCGAGATTCAATGCTCTTAGTAGGCTTTTAACCATTTTGCTATAACATAAAGCGCCTACATGCACATGATGCAATGCAGTGACGTCAAGAAACTCGCGGTTCAATGTGCCTTGCTTCCATAAATCTCCTTCAACTTATATTTTATCCTCCCCATTTCGATTTAAACTTTCAACTCATTTAGATCTCGCCCTTTTCCGGAGTCCGGTACCGAGAGCAACGGGAAACTTGTTGCCCGCCACTACCGGTACCACATTAGTTGACCTCGGAACTGAACCCACATTATCGACACTTCTGCAGTTACAAGTACAGGTTTACGATAGACATTTTTCAAATTTTGGCACACCAAGTCCCAATGCTAAGATTAGTTAGACCTCACTTTTCAACAGCACAACCATCTCGCCCTTTGTTACTCGCACAACTTTTCAACCACAGACCAGCCCCAACATCCCTAACGGACATGGCATCGAAACGCAACACCCAGCATTCAGCTTCACACAAGGGCGAGGAGCCAACCGAGAAGCGCAGGAAAACATCAACTCGAAAAGCATCATCACCAAAGACGAACAGTACTAGAATTGCAAAATCAGAGCAGGCACCTCCATTGTCTGTTAAGGCAGAGTCAATTTCAACCATTTCAATTACCGAACCCTCGCTTGGAAAAACAGAAAAGAAACGAAGCCCAAAATATGATTATTCGACTGGCGCATTGTCCCCTTACCCAGATTGGGTCCGACCAACCCCGAGCGAGGTCGAGATAGTATTCAATTTACTCGAAGCCAAGCACGGCAAAATTGAATTGTCGGAGACAAAATCATCTCTCATGCTTGCAATTGAAGGTTGCAACGACGAAGAACCATCTTTACTTGACGTCGTAATCCGAGTTCGTCTCACCGCTGGAACCAACGACGTGAATGCATCTCGCGCTTTTATGGGACTATTGGACACCTTTGGAAGGCGAGCACCTGGCAGCGGACTGGGCATAGTGGCATGGGACGCTGTTCGACTCGCCCCTCTAGAAAGTGTTTACCAAGCCATCAAAGTAGGCGGCATGGGGAATGTAAAGAGTAAGAGCATCAAAGGCATTCTCGACATGGTCTTTGAAGAGAATCTTGCTCGACAAAGAGCGGGAAAGTTTGGCCAGAAGAAGTTAAGCGGAATCAACCTTTTATCTCTCGAACACATGCGCGACCTATCGAAAGACGAAGCTTTCGAAAAGCTCACTTCTTTCCCTGGTGTGGGGCCCAAGACTGCAGCTTGTGTGATTTCTATTTCCATGCAGCATAACAGCTTCGCTGTAGACACACATGTATTCAGAATATGTTCGTGGCTGGGCTGGGCACCAACAAAGACAGACCGCGATGGGATGTTTGCTCATCTCGAGACTAAGATTCCAGATCATCTCAAACGCGACCTGCATTTTCAATTGATTCGTCACGGTAGGGCGTGCGGACGGTGTGCCGGGAATGCAACTGTTTCAAGTAAAAAGTGGGAAGATGAATCTTGTCCTATTGAGCACCTGGTGGTAAGAAAGAAAGCGAAGAAAGTGTGACGACACGATTTATATCAGCTCATCACCCAACTGCATTATTTCTACTGTAACTTACTGTCCCTTCTATTTCTTGATCCAATAGATACATATCTCTCGCACTCTACGTAGAATGACCGAGACAATGAGCTTCAACTCTCCTACAAGGTCAAACCGTCAAAACAACGAGCTAGTTATACAGGTGAAAATCTACTTACTGCCATTTCCATTGTACCTAGCGAAACTTAGATAAAAGGCAAATTACTTACTTCCTCTCAGTAAAGTAGCATCTTGCCCTCATTATATATAACATCAAAGGCACCTACCTCACTAACGCCAAAAAATCAGTGCGAAGAAAGGTAATGTTACAGATACCAACTACTCTATCAACCTTAGTGCCTTATTCGTTTTGTGTTCGCTTTCTAATCGAGAATTTGATAAGTAAATAGTTTGAAAGCAATTCAGCAAGTTGATGTACAATTCTATAAGGCTTCCAAACCAAAAGTTCCCGATGAACTTGTGTAACATCAACTCCTCCATGGACGCTAAGAAAGCAGTGAAATTCAACTACGCTAGCCGGGCGAATTGTTTCCAAGGGAACTTCCTGGGTAGAAATCTCTTATCTATAGGGGTTCCAAACTAAACTTTCCCGATGAATGTGTAACATCAACTCCTTCACGGACGCTAAGAAAGCAGTGAAATTATTCAGCGACCCGCCCCCTATAAAGTCTCCCGGGCAGAAACCCACTATCACTACCACACATCCAAACGAGATCAGAAAAAAACCATAAACAAAAATCTACAAGAACCTATAATCAATATAGTCTCCCTAATCTCTAATAACCTCGCATCAAACTCTCACCACAACATAATCAAACAATTCCCTCTCACCTCTCACCCTCACTTCCCCTTCATAATTTCCATCCCGTATTCCCAGAACTTCATATCCACTAATCCACTAATCCACCAATCCAGCCCTTCCCCATAAAAACCACCCAATCCTTCCCAAAAAGTCTAAAAAAGTTACTTCCTGGACCTTTGTAAGCGCGGAGAAAACTTATATTGCACTATATATAAGTTAACAAACACAAGAATCCAATAGTCGACGTCAAAGCAAGGAGTTATATTTTGGAAATTATAGCGAGAAGGCATGCCCGTAGTGCGAGAAGGATGCACCCGATGATTTTTGTGTCACAACCAACCACCCTCTTCGTTCACGCTAAGAAAGCAGTGCACAATTAGGCCTCATTGCAGCACCAGTAAGACTAGAGTATAATTGTAACGTAGTTCGCAATCGAATCTAGGCAAAAAGAAAAGCAGTTGGTTCTACTACAAACCCACTCGGCGGGTATACCTACTTCCTTAAGGGTAACGAAGAGGTCGAAAGACATTAGAGTCTCTAAAGAAGAAGCAAATTTAATAATCTCAATTCTACCTCCCCGTTTGAGCGTCGTGAATATACTTACTATCTATGCAAATCTATCTACTCACTCAATATCAACCTTCCGAATGCACAACGACCCCTCAATCTTGCTCATCACTCACGCCATCATTCCCCAAGCACTCCAAAGCCGGTAGCTCAATCTTCCTCATCATCCAAGCCATCATCCCCCAAACAAGTTGCATCGCCTCCACGCGATCATCCTTCAAGAACAAATCAAACCACTTACTCCTCCACATAACAACCCTCCCCCACTCGCCCTCACCTCCCTCCAGAACACCCAGCAAAACCTCGGGCACCCGAACTCGCACAATGGAAACATGATGATTCAACGCCGAAATTAGGAAGATATCATCATACCCCTTCCCCGGAACGGGTTTGCCAATGGGTAAGTATCTAGTTCGACGATCCCACGTCGGAGCTGGGGGAAGTTGTTTGCGGTAATTATCATAGATCTGCATGGTTTCCTTTCCGCGCTTGTTTCGCTTCGTGGGGGTAGGGTTGAGGCCGAAGAGTCGTCTCGTTTCCGAGGCTACGGGTGAGAGTTTTTCTTCTACCTGTGAGGTGGCGGTGGGAGGGGTAGATGCTGAGGCTGTTTCCTCTGCTTTTTCTGCTTCTCGTCCTATGGGTCCACCTGGTCCACCGCCCCATCTGGGTTTGGTGGTCCACCATTTTTCTTCGCCGAAGCGTTTTTCGGTTTTTCCTTCGCGGGAGCGGTGTTGGGCTGTGATTAGCACTGCTACAACTTCTCGGGAGAGATCGAGGAGGGCATCTTCTTCGGTGGCGAAGATGGTGCTGTTGCGGCAGGATATAGTTGCCACGGGACCTTCTATGATGCCTCCTCGTGCTGCAGAACGTTCTGTGGGGGTACGGTAAATGAAATGGGCAGAGGAGTTGAAGTGAGATGGTGGTGATGCTGATGGTGGAGTTAATTGAAGTCTAGGCTCGCTTCTGGCAATAGATACATTGCAACCGAAATCATAAGCGACGAGTTTAATAAAGGAGGTCATGAGATTTTGGCGATACTCAGGGGGCAGTTGTGAGCCCGTGCCCATACGCTGGTGTGTGAGAAGATGGGGTGGCACTCCTGGTTGTTCTTGAGAGTCCTCATCCTGCTTCTCTTCGGCTGAATGGAAGGGGGCCTCGTGTGAAGATTCCACTTTGAGTGGTAAGGAAGTATCATCCCAATATGCAGAGAAGAATTCGAGATTTTTGAAGAACTCATATGCGTTCCCTAATCTGACAGCAGCTTCTCCGGTTGGAGGAGGAATGCGTCGGATACTTCGGAAAGCTGCTGTGTTGTCAAGCAAGAGTTCGTCTCGTCGTTCTCGGTAGGTCTGAACACCCGGAGATAAATTTCCATTGCTTAGAGGTCTTTTTGTTGCGTCATTTGCTCCCAAGAGATCATTCGCTTCAATGGCGTTCCATGCTTCAACCGGTGGCAAATAACCTGGCTCTGGGATGAGGTCTTGGGGTTGGGCATCTTGTATCACGTGGAGACCGAGGGCTTCCAGGTGAGAGAGTTTGATATCTGCTGGTCTGTGGATGGATTGTAGCAGATTGACCAACGAGTTATCTGAAGATGAAGCAGCCTTCCCATTGGAGTGTGGCGCACATTGTGGAAATCTGACTGGTGTCTGAGGGGGTAGCTTCAGAGGTTTGGTTGTGGCTGATTTCTGTGGTACTCCTGTAGTACCAGATGTGAGTTTTGATACCATTGAACCAAACGAGCCAAACTAGCTAGACGACGATGCCAATGCTGGCCGAGACTTGGGTGGGAGAGAATGAAGAGAAATCGGATCTATCTGAAACAATTCACGTGCACCAGCAGAGACAAGATGAAAAGGGCAAAAAGTCATGACAGGATGACAGCCATCTGATCCACGTCGTGACCCAAGGCATAAGTTTGCAGTCTTGGACGTGGGCGAGAACCATGCAAATATGAGAAGGAAGAGGCGAGATGAATAACGAGGAGAGCAGACTGTGGCGAGAGTGCAGTACAGTGCATCGGATACTCATATCTCGAAGCTCGTGTCTCGTGTTGGTTGGTCTTGGTGTTGTGTTGGGAGAAGGAAGGAACATTGCGGAGAAGAGAGAGGCGACGTACCGTAGGCTGGAATAGTTGCAAACATGCTGCCCCTTTTTCATTTCCCCCGCGTTGCAAAGGGAGGTGCAGTGGCCGATCACCAGGATATTTTGACCTTGGAAGAGGAGATCGGGGCTATAGAGGCATGTCTATGATCTGATGTTGCGGGACGGGTAGGTAGGTTAGGAACTTAGGTTGAGGGGGAGCTGCAGCACCGAATAATTGGAAGCGAAGCTTGGGAGAGCAGTCGCAATTGATGGAGGTTGTTGAGGATATTCGGTTCTGTACTGGCAGAGTAGTCCTTACTACGGAGGAACAGGCAAAACACTTGTTGGTGGAGAGGTTGAGATGGCAGGTAGAGACGCATGAACAGCCATCCGATTAGTGCCTCATGCACCGCCTAACCTTACGCTACAGGAGCAGGCAGGATCAACACCACACCAACCGATGCACCATTAATTATCTTCTTACAATCCAACTACCAGTACATATCTTAACGTCACTACGCCAGGAAAGCTTTTTTACGAGTGGATTCCATTTGCATTGCAATTCACCATCATCTAATTTTACGGTTGAGAATGGCACTGCTTTGTAGCCTTCACGACGTGGCATTGTCTGTGCCCATCGGACCTCAACTTTCCCGTCATGCAGCATCGATATCAACACATCCAGGGAAGGCAAAGAAGGAAAACTCACATACCCGAATTAAGTACGGCCATGAATTCCAGGAAAGAACATCCTTCAAGAATCAAAATACGATCACCGGGTAGCGTCAAGACAGCATAACCATGACATAAAACCTGTATACGCTACCAACATTTCCCCTCCCCCTTTCTAGTGACGATTTCCTCTTCCGGAGACTTACCAACAAACAAGTCATAGCTGGAGAAGATCATCAACCTTACTTTTGTACCCTCTGGTTAAGCTCAGTGGCTGGGAGGGTTCTGATAACCTTAAACACGCAGAGATAGGCTCTTGTACTCGTACACTCTCGTTTGAGAGGCCTCCGCATATGGTTCCTCCCGGTACAATCGACTCGGACTCTTATGCTGTTTCTGATAATTCTCCGGAGAAGGTCCAACAACCAACAAGAAATCGTCATGAATTTTAGGTACAGCTGCGGGCAGCTCAATGTCTTGTGCTAAGAGTTGACCTGAGGTCAATTCTGTCGCAGCTGGTTGTCTCTTCTCGCTTCTGGGGTCTCAGCGAAGACAAGGCTCAAGGTGATTGCAAACTGGTACGTGGAGGAGCGGTTTTAAGAAGTTTGTAAGTACAGTACACTGCACACATAATCATCCACATATGATCTTTCCCCTTTCGAAGATTTTAAGCATATCTGCTATCTTCGTTTCACTCCATGGCCAGAAGCATGAGCTCGTGTACCGGTAATGTCAAATACTTGGATGAAAAGAGACATATGTTTCCAGTAGGGATTAGCTGGTGTGACAAGTACCGTCTTCGCCGGGGTGCATTAGGGTAGCCGTTCGAATCGGTAGCGTGTTTCCGGAAAATCCTTCATCGAGACAAGGTCGCAGCAACTTCAAAAGTTCCCCTCAAGTCCACCTCGAATAGCTACGGCTCCCCGCTTTTCCGTCACCGGATCCATGGTTGTTAGCTTTATTTTGCAAACATCGGTCAGGACTCGCAAGGACCGAGGCTGAAGAAACACCTCCTTGGGCGACGGTGATCTCATCATCTCACACAGCAAAAAACTCCAATCCGGAATGTACATTTACGAAATTGTTTCACTCTATATCCACCTCTGAGAACGAACAGCGCGAGCGAATTGCTTCATGTTATAGATGCCCCTACGGAGGTATTTTCCTGTTGGACTCCTTTACCCTTCTACCCGAAGTCGGCTATTTTATCAACATTGTTCTCCTCCCGCTGCCATTTTACATCTCTCCTCCGGAGCTCTTGAAATGTCCAGCCCAATTGCCTTGGGAGATGGGCAACGGCGATTTCTTATTCCAGATTCGTGAGTCCGGCAACCCCTTGTATCACAGGGGGTCGTTGCCTCATCGTCGTTACAGAATAGCCAAGTGTGCTGGGGCCTAAAACAAATCGACCCCTCTCTGACCCCCCTCCTCCTCCACTCCACCACTCTGCCACCCCAAAATCACCAACGTCTTTTTGCGCAGGCACACCCCTCGAGACCTCAGTCACCTCACCCACGGTGACCTGCCGCCGAGTCTTGTCAGAACGCTCGTTTTGAGAGTCGGAGATCATGCCTTCTCAGAATTAGACCCTGCTTGGGTCATCGCAGTGACTTTCTTTGCCTGGTCTGTCTCCACACACAGTTCATCGTGACTTCTTGTTCTTTCGCAAACATCCCATCGTCAAGACCATGCCGGCCGCGGCGACGAGGAACTCGAGGATCACGAAAACAACGAGTGCCATACATTCATCCATGGCTTGAGACCCTTTCTTTGCACTTATTTCGCCTTGACGGTTGATTTTCACTTCTTTTAAGCGACTGGTGTCGCCTTTCTACATTCATTATGTCGACGAGCGCGAACCTGCCGGCAGGATTTTCTTTGACCACTGTAAACGGTCAAAAATGTACAGCTATTCCAAAAATTGCACAGGCAGGAGGAGGAGGAGGAGGAGATTTATCTACAGCGAGTGTGGTCGTGTCCTCAACAACGGCTGCTGCGACTACTACATCGATTTCCACGACGCCTCAGACAACAGCGTCACCTACTTCCGTACCACCTGTATTTGTTTCCACTAGCAGTCCACCACCTCCCGCTGCCCCATCTACTACTGCTGCTGCAATAACGAGCGCGGCCCCAATAAAACCACCTCCTTCCTCGACGCCCATCGTCAATGTTCCTCCTCCAACAACATCAGCGGCTTCCCTAGCGCTCACGACATCAAACCCTCCAGTCGGCGTATCCAACACGGTCGCAAAAACTAGTGCTGTAGTACCAACGAGTGCAATTTCAAGTTCGAATCCATTTTCCATATCAAGTATTGTGGGCCCATCTAGTTTGATTGCCATTTCAGCGAGCCCGGCATCCAGAGGTACAACACCAACAGAATCTTCCGGTACCCCATTGGCAATTGCCCAGAGTGAAGTATCCGCAACTCCAACAATTGCTTCACTTGCGCGGACTACTCTAAGTAGTGCGCGAGCAACAAGTGCAGCTGCGTCAAATTCCATAATTCCGTCTGCTCCTATATCTTCCTCATCATCGACGAACTCAGAAGCGAGCAAGGAATCAACAGATGCAGGTATTTCATCGGGTCCTCGGATGACAGCAGGACCAGTTGTGGGTGGTGTTTTGGGCTCAATGGCCTTTATCGCAGGTCTTGCCTTTTTAATATTCTTCTGCATCAAGAGACGAAAGAGACAATCTCTCATTACCCCTCTCGGTACTGGGACCCGGGACGAGTTTTATAGAGACGAGAAGTCCGGTGGACCAATGTCGACTTTCGACAACGACAATAATGAGAAGTGGTCTAGATCAGATAAGCTGAAGGCCACAGCAGCTGGTCTCCAGATGGGATTGATTGGGTTGGGAGCGAAATTGAAAAAGACGGTAGTGAGGCATAGAAGCGACAGTCCAAGTGTCAACTTGAATAGAGGTAACTCACAATTTTTGGACGGGCCAATCCCTCAACACAGCCGGAACAATTCTGTTTCCTCAGTAACTGGAGCAAAGCCTGGAGTCAAGGAGCGATTCACAGAATGGTGGACTAAATTCAAGAAGCTCCATATGCCAATGTTGTCTGAACCAGAGGATCCATTTACCGCAGCCCGAGTTGCGAATGAAAAGCAAGCACAACTTAACAACCCCACGCCTGACTTCTCACAACTCCTAGGAATGGATGATCGCGAGCTTCAACTACAAGCTGACCGCCGCCGAGACAATACGAGAGTTGAATCCGGTTCTTCTCTACCTCCACTTGGAAGTCTAGGACTGAGCTTCAAATCCCTTCAAGATCCATTCGCGGACCCAACCAAACCAGCCAATCCCTTCGCCGACCCCATCACCCAACCCCAACCCTCAGTCTCAAAACAAAATACCTACGTCGCCGACGTACGACGATCCCGCGGTGCCTCGATCGGCGCCAACAACTTCGCTCCCTCGGGCCCCGTATCCCGTCACCCCTCCTCGGTAGCCCCGAGCCACGACAGCTACCGCGACACCGTCTTCTCCGCCTTCTCCAGCAACGCGCGAAAAGGAAAAGGACGATCCGACCCCTTCGACCTCGAGCGACCGGAACTCTGGCGTCGAACCAACAATCAGAATTTCGAGAACCCAGTTGTCACTGGACATTCGAGAGCACCGAGTCTCTCGGGCGGTGATAGTAGTGTAACTCTCTATCCTGCGCCCATCAACACTTCCACAGCGGCGAACCAGAATCCTCCCTCGGGATACGGACAACCGCGGATTAACTCTCCTGTTGAGAAACGGGTGACCTCCGGTGGCACCTACGAAAGCAAATACAGCAGCGGTGTGTCGAGTCTCGGTGGTTGGGGAGACCCAGGACCAGATCTGGGACCGGGGAGCTCGGCGAATAGTTTCAAGAGTATGGCGAGTAGTAATGAGGGGGTTGGGAAAGCAATGTGAAAGAAGTACGGAAAGGAAAAAAATTATATTTCTTAATATGAACATATATCAGCATCTCCTTTCGAACGAAGGGTTTAAAAAAAGGGGAGCATCTTCGATGGGATGGGGCCATGGCGAGCGATGCGATGAGAGATGGGTATTTTATCTTTCTTGGGAAAATGACGTTGTATGATGATACCCACTACTGCGAACTCGGGCCTGGGAGGGATATTAGCAACATGATAATGTCTGGCATCCTCTGGACTTTTGGGGTTTGAATGATTCCGATGGGACGAAGGTCATTGATGAAGTGAAGGACAGACAATTGATGGAAAGGGAGGGAGGGCATGGTGAGAGGAAATCAATTCGGTGTTTTATGGGGTTGAACAACATTCTTTTTCTCGTGTGTGTATTGTTTATTTTTTTTCTCTCTTGTGTTGGAGGCGGGTTGCATATGGACTGGAAATATCATGGGAGGAAGGACGGAAGGACGTCAAGTTGAAGGAGATGTGGTGGAGGTTGGTTATGATTAGATAGGTTGGATAGCATGGTGTATACCATTGTGTCGGATGACGGGATGAAAAGATGGGAATGAAATATATATTCTAGAACTTTGACTTTACTCCTTGCTACTGTGCTGTTTTTGTCGATTGGTTGGTTGCCTTTCCTAAGCTATTTTGATTGTCTGCCCGTTCATCTTTCTCCTCTTTCATACCCTCAAAACATGTAACTTTTCCTCGCCAATACCGCCATTCCTCTTATATCCACCACTCTTTAAGTGTTAGAAGATATCCACACGAAGCGATTTCTTTTTAAGAACCTCAAGTGTACCCCCTATCTCCTCCCTCTCTTAAATAAAATGTAACCAGCACACCATTTCCCCACAAAAATCACCGCTGCAACCGAAAGAGGAAGAGAGTGGTCACCTTCACTGCTTTCTTAGCATCAACGAAGAAGATATATGTTACACAGCCCCCACGGCAAATCTCGAAGGTGGTACGTCCTGATGCACTGTGGACGATTATTTGTAATATTTCTAGACGAAGATACTTATTTTCTTGGACTGACATATCAAAATTAATACTTCTTGCTGTATTTCATCTTCTCGGTCCTCTGGTGTTGCATAGGACTCTTCTGATTTAATATTGAGAATTAGACTAGTTATAGCGAGGAATGATTCGGTTTTTGTAATAGTTAAATTAATTAGTTGGCTTAGTTGGCGATGATAGTGATAATAGTGTATTCTGTAAGTTGTGTAATGGTATGTTCAAGATGGTAAGTATACAAACGTAAGATCGCCAATCTCGTGAGACATCAACCTTTCCCCAAGGGTACATAGACGAGGATCACTGCTTTCTTAGCGTCAACGAAGGAGGTTGGCAAATTTCACTGCCTTTTTAGCGTCAAATAAGAGGTTGGGGTGGTACAAAATCTAAGATCTATTGTAAGATCGGGTACCCTGATTTCACTGCTTTTTTAGCGTCAACGAAGAGGTTGGGGTAACACACAATTTCAATTTTCATCGATATGTACAGAGAGGCAGTATACATCGTACTAAGTAGTTGAATACTGGTTTCTACATATTGTTTTAGATTCGTGAAAACATATCCCTAATTAGATGTATAGTTCTGTCATCTGGTATCTAGCTTGAGAATGATATAATTGTATAGTGCTATAAAGCTGATTTACCTTGAGAATTTCATTTTCAGCAGAGAGTGTAACCTCAACCCCTCACCCCTTCGTTTACGCTAAGAAAGCAGTGAAAAATCTTTTCAGTGTGCGGAGTACACCTAGACTTTTCATGTTGTGTAACACCAACCACCTGCATTGACTTTGCCTGCTTCCCACCTCTTAATTTACTTTCCTGTGCAAAGAGCCTCACAATTTTTTCCCTTTCAACCTCGTTATTGATAAACTCACTACTCCGTGGACACTCAGGAAGCAGTAAAGATCTTCATCGGTGACCCGAACCTCTTACCCGAAGATGGTGTCACACAACACAAGTTACTGGAGACTAGAACATTAAAGTCAATATGGAACTTTCTGGACTGTTTAGACATTGATCATTCCATTGCCTTACCAATTTGGAATATCACGGGCTGGATAAGAAGGTACTACGTTCCACTGGTCTTCTTTCCAATATTATAGAGAGTGTAACCCTAACCCCTTTATCGACACTAAGAAAGCAGTGAAAAGCAGTGGCCGGACTGCTTCCCGCCCAAAGCTGAGATAACCCGTAGCCTCTTCATTGGAAGATAAACATTTCCCCATTTCATATTACATCAAACGAACCCCTTTGTTGACGCTAAGAAAGCAGTGAAGAGGATTCGGGTTACACAACATTGTTGAAACCCGAATCGTGAGACTGCCTTCCCTTCTCAATACAAAATGAAGAGATTAGAAAACTGAGTATATAGAGATTTTGCAGGTCTTTTGCACCAAGTTACTTAACAACATGATCGACTTAATGAAAGTTGGAGCCTAGAACAATAAAGACTGTCCATCGAATTCTTTCCTCGAAGGCCGTAATTCCGACCCCTTAGTTAACATTAAGAAAGCAGTGAGACATACTCGTCAGCCTCATCGAGGTGCCCAATCCAATGATAGTCCCCGTTTGTACAAGGCAGTGTAAACTGGGCGATTTTTGGTGGGGACGCCTCAAAAAGAAAAAGAAGTTAGTAAGTTGAGGGGGACTGGCCCGTTACTTCTACTATTGCGTTCTCTCTATTAAGGAAAAGAATAACATAACTACTAGTACTATTTAGTTTTGGCGCTTTGGATACTTAAGAAACTTCCTCGCTTTGTACCAAATTGCTAACTCCTTCATTGACGCTAAGAAAGCAGTGAAAGGTACTCCCTGCAATGCCAAGTTGCACCTTGGGCAGAGGCCCTCTCTTCATTGGACACCACAATTTAATGTGCCTAAACAAACTCCTTCGTTGACGCTAAGAAAGCAGTGAGATGAGCGCGAAGTGCAACCCTTTTGAAGAAAGTAAGCATTGCTACCTTCGACTCCCTTTCAAGTTGAAAGCAATTCCACTTGTACCAAGATAATGCTATTTCTTCAAATCTGAATAGCGCAATATCGAGATGGTTTCTGGATTTTTCTCGAGAGTGGAATAGTATAATTGTTTCTACTTCCCGCCATGAATGGCTACTCCGACTGGTGTAAGACCCCGAGAAAATAAAAATTCATGCACGTCCTCCATGAGCGAGATAATCTCACAAATATGAGGCATCCATCCATACATGGGTTAAGATTCTCCTCAATGTCCTCAAAAAAATTCAGACGATATGAAAACAGCAGCCTCAAAAATTCAGATGCGTCAAACCAAACTTCAGATGAGCCAAAGAAACTCCGGACGAAATATATACCACACGAAATATATACCAGACGACGGACACAAGCAAAAACACCAAAGCAGAAAAGGGAAGCCCAAGCAGAAAAGATAAGAATTCCTCTTTCTTTCTTTCTTTCCGCGTGTGTGTATCTAGTATAGTGTATCTATGTACTTCAACTACACCCAACCACCAACCATTCTTCCTCAACACCCCAACTCAATTTTCTATTCATCCCTCTTTCATCAATTTTTTCCCTCCAACCCATCCCATCATAAACCTAACCTAGCCTAACCACCAAAACACTACCAACCGCTCAAACTCCAACACCGTCTCATTCAATCATCACATCATATCATTCTCATTCTAATCCTCATGCTCCCGTTTTCTACCTGAACACCCATCACTAGTATTAGCCAAAATTTCCCTCAAAAATCATCAATAAATGAGGGTTCAGGGGTAGGTACTATTAACGTCAAGCAAAAGCAAGCAAGCAGGGCAAATCTAACTTTTCACCAAGAGACTCTTCCCCGTCATCTCCTCAGGTTGTTTGAGACCCATAGCCTCAAGGATCGTAGGCGCGACATCACCAAGGACACCGTCGGATTGCTTGAGGGACCAACCCTTGGGGGCGTTGGCCATGATGAAGGGGACTTTGTTAGTGGTGTGCGAGGTCTTTGGTTTGCCGTCGGCGAACTTCATTTCTTCCGCGTTACTATAGGCAATACTTATTAGTATAATTTACGGAAGAGGAAAAGGATAATGGGAAAGGGATAGAAGGGGAAAATATACCCGTGATCGGAGGTAATGAAGAGAAGATATCCCTCCTTCTTGCAAGTCTCATAGATCTCACCAATTCCTCTGTCCGTAGCAGCAACACCCACGATCGCAGCCTCATAAACACCCGTGTGCCCGACCATATCAGGAGGC
This sequence comes from Hymenoscyphus scutula, assembly GCA_001399465.1. Classification (NCBI taxonomy): domain Eukaryota; kingdom Fungi; phylum Ascomycota; class Leotiomycetes; order Helotiales; family Helotiaceae; genus Hymenoscyphus; species Hymenoscyphus scutula. The sequence goes on along the minus strand of LKTO01000034.1, from coordinate 144,362 downwards.
GCAAAGTTGTTCATGACAAACTCAAATGTACCATCCTGGATACGCTTAGAAACCTGTTTAGCAACACCAGCAGCGCTCATTTCTGGCGCCAAATCGTAGGTCGCAACACTCTTGTTTGAAGGGACGAGATCTTGAGTCTCATCTCGGGTCTCGAGAGGGAAGGCCTTCTCAACACCACCGTTGAAGAAGAAGGTGACGTGAGCGTATTTCTCGGTCTCGGCAACGTGAACTTGGTTAATTCCTTGGGAACCGAGGGTCTCGGCGAGGACGTTGCCCATGTGTTGAGGCTTGAATGCGATTGGGAATGGGTAGTCGAGCTTGTATTGAGTCATGGTGGTGAGAGTGATGTTCTTTGGGTAGGCAAAGTCCTCCAATGGAGAACGGTCAGCGTCACCGAGAAGTTGGGTGATTTCTCGGACACGATCAGATCTGTAGTTGAAGAAGAAAACTTGGTCGTTGTCTGGAAACGAGTTAGTATCGAGTCTGTAGAAAGAGAAATGAAATTTAGACATACCCTTGATACGTGCCTCCTTTCCACCAACAATAATTGGCTTCAAGAATTCATCGTTCTCACCCTTCTCGTATCTCTTCCTAATTGTCTTAACAACATCACTGCTTTGCTCGCCATCGCCAATGCAAAGAGCGTTCAAGCCAACCTCAACTCGCTCCCAACGCTTATCACGGTCCATGGCGTAGTATCTACCGGTAAGAGAAGCAATCTCTCCTGTACCGATCTCCTTGATTTTGTCCAAAAGACCTTGGATGAAGCCAGCTCCGGATTTTGGGTCTGTGTCTCGTCCATCACCGAAGCAATGAATGTATACGTGTGGAACACCGACTTCCTTAGCGAGTCTAAGGAGAGCATACAAGTGATCTTGTTTGGCGTGCTATAAAAGCATTAGCTCCTATCCCTCTTTTCCCAATTGACCAAACTTACGACACCACCATCAGAAACCAATCCGCACAAATGCACACGACCATTTCCAGCCTTAGCATCATTGAGAACCTTCATGATGACCTCATTCTTGTTCAACTCATTCTTCTTGATCGTCTGATCAATGCGAACAACATCCTGCCAGACTACTCTTCCAGCACCAATGTTCAAATGTCCGACCTCCGAGTTGCCCATCAACCCCTCTGGTAAGCCAACAGCGAGCGAAGAGGCTTCGAGTTCGGTAAATCCATCTTTGTCTTTTTGGAAGGCATCCATTACAGGAGTCTCGGCGGCCGCAATCGCGTCGCCATTCTTGGGGGAAGACTCGACGGGGATTCCCCAGCCGTCAATAACAACTACGCCAGACCATAACGATTAGCCATGAGAGCTCCAGGTACATTAGAACATAGAGGAATGCGAGGATATAATCGGGTTTCTTCTTGGGTTTTGTTGGGGGACTGGCTGCACTGGCTCTCGGCGAAGCCATTGTCTTTGGAATGTGAATTGGGGAATGCCGAAGCAATTGAGCGAGCAAGACAAGGGGAAGTGATCTGCATGGAAATAGAATTGGGTTTGGGAGAGATACCCGCTCGCTATATCAGGATTGAGTTGTGGTATACGTGGTATATAACGTACCTAGACAAGCCTTATGGTCGACCGGCATGATGAAGGAATCGCCTACAAATATTAGGCTGTGTCAGCGGGGTCGGTAATAGAGGTTGGTTGAGGAGGACTGCTGAGAATAGAATTGATGAATGAAGAGGAGGTTCGCACAGGAAAGAAGACGACTTTTATCTTGAGAGGAGTAAAATTTCTGCTTGAGGGATTTCTAGCAGGATTCTTTCTAGGAGAGCTGCTTAGAGGTAGTGAGTTGTGTTTGGTGGGTGGGGTGTCTTTGGTGGGATGTTGTTTTACTTTTTCCCCTCCAAGCTTCCAAATCGCACCGATAAGAGAAGTTCCCTGCTTCCCCGACACCAATCAATCACCAACCGTGGAACACAAGGTCACCAGAATCTTCAACTGTCCTGAGTCGTCATCGGGAACCTAGGTACTAGCCTACTAGCTCACCTCTTTTTCGAACACCACAAAAGCCCACGATGGCCACTCCCGTCTCCCCTCTAGAGGTCGACACCATCCCCGTCCTCTTCGCCCTCCTCTCCCGACTCCAACCACCCTCAAGCACCGGTTCCGCAGGCTCACCAGCTGCTGCGACACCGGGGCCAGCTGCTCCAGCCTCTGAGAATGGTCCCATCACGATCAAGCAAATTCCTATGGAAACGGACAAGATCAAGCACAAGTTATTAGAATCGCAAGCAAAGGTCAAGGCGCTGCCAGATATGCATAGGACTATTGCGGAACAAGAAGAGGAGATTAAAGAGTGGGAAGAGAAGATTGCGAAGCAGAAAGAGATGTTGCGGCATTTGAAGGATGTTGGATCTGCGGCGAAGATGAACAAGGAAAAGAAGCAAAGGGGTGATGCTATGGAAGAATGAGAGACTGTTGTGACTGAAGACAACCAAAATCTGGATCGACAACACATAAGAGGAATACGGCGAATAAGTCCAGAGACTCCACCAAACGACGCCCGGCCAAAATACACTCATGGGACACACTCGCGTGGCATATTCAAGCCAGAAGCGCAGCGCTGGAGAGGGCTAAACACTGGCGACTAGGAAAGTCAAGAGCCAAGTTTGGGACTGGCACGCTATATCAAGTCAAATTTCATACACATTTAGATGACGGATATATGATGAAGGAATGCCAACATCTCGCCATTACGGTATGCTATTACAACGCGATGCTTGCCCACTACAAAACAAATCTGCCAGAGTCCTAGAATTCTACCAAATTCCATAGAATCAGAACATCTAGCCATTACAATTGAATTACAATAAGATGTTAGTCTCCATCATGTATTTCCTTCGTTTCCTTCAGCCTTTATAGGTTAGTGAGAAGCAATGCCAATCTTCTTCAAAATATCCTCAAGACCAACTCCCGGTCCACCAGGAACTACATCAGTCCAGACCTCCTCTTTTAGTATTTCTGCTTCAGGCAAGGTGCTCCAATTTGGACTATGTTCAGTCTTGAGCCACTTGAAATCATCAACTTGGTCCCAATGATTTTCATATTCCGCAGAAGTGTTTTTCTGTAGTTTGTTAATATAAGTAATCCACCTCGAAGGAGACAGACAACTTACATGGCATTGCGGAATAGGTGAAAATCGAACATTACTGCAATCCTCAATAATCGGACGACTCGCACATTGCAGATAAATGTCCACATTCTTGCAATCATGCATCCTCACCTGCCTCGAATCGACCACAACAATACTATCTTCAATCCCCGTGATATGGGCAGCCCCAGCCACCCTTCCAGCAATGATTAAAGAATTCTTGATATTCTTCAAAGCCAAACCAGCAAAGGGCGCACCATTGGCAGTAGGAACCGACATATCAACAATACATCTCTTCAAAGAAGTCAAAGACCCGGAAGCCGTAGCATGAGAAGCGGAAGATGGGAGGATAATGTGAAGTCCGGTATGGCCTGAGATGCTAACATTTGTCGCCTGTGAGAAACTGGGTTTGCGGATGGGACCACCGGGAACTTGTCCTAGTTCTGCGTTGTAGTTCTTGGGGAAGGAGGGGAGATCACCGATAGTGTCTCTGGGTTCGGATGGAGGGGTAGCCATGTTTGCGGGGGTGGCAATTTTGGAAGACGAGTTTGAGTCGACGGCTCCAGGTGTACCATGGCTTTGTTTTGCGAGTTCGGCAGCTTCTCCAATGGAGATTGCGGAGGCATTTTTATGTGTAGTTTTGAATGCGAATCTTGGCTTGGGCTCATATCTTGCCTTGGTTTCTTGAAGTTTCTCCGAGAGACCTTTGATTGCCTATTGACGTGAGACCTTGCTTTTGAAAACTCAGAGGTTCAGAATTCAACTCACCTGAGAGTAGACCCGTTGATCATAGGGTGGAATGAAACCCGTGAGATCAGCTACATCGTTGGACAGCCGTGATATAGCTGCAAGAAGATGATCTGCCGCATCTTTCCTTTCTCCGCCGATCACCGCATAAGATTCAAGCTGACTGATCTGATCCAAGATTTCTGAAATGGTGAGCGCGATGCCTATTTTATATATATGTTGAGTGGAACTTACCTGTGCAGGTCTCTTGAAAGTACCTATAAAATCGCTCTTTTAATTCGGATTCCGGCCCACCACGGTCAAACTCAGACACTACCGCGGTGTTCATTTTGCGAAATCTGCGTAGGAAAATAGCTCGTGTGTCACAACCGTCGTAGAAGATTCCTCAAATTCGTGTTACAAATTGTAACGATGATATAAGAGGCGCTCTCAAGTTTCTCCAGGGAGCAAAGGAACGTGGTACTCGGAGTCGTACGTGCTTCAATATGCGCTTCCTAGACTGGATCAGCGTAGAAAACAATCACAACCAAGGGAAACAAGAGACGCGTTTCCCTTTGTTTTGACGACTGCTATGTGAGATGTTCTTGAATTGTTATGAGGAGGGGTGGCGGGAGTCGTGCGGGGTATGACTTGGTGGCACTACTACTTAACAAAGATCCTGGTACGAGGCTGCATATATCCCAGTGGAGAGACAATCTTGAGAAGATTCAAAAACATCCGACTTTTGCCTATTCCAAATGACATACAGTGAACGTATCGTATTTATAGTTTTATCTTACCGATTACAGTGTTTACGAAAGACTGGTGAACAGCCAGCCAAATGCTCAACTTGACAGACACTCCTATTGAGAATACAACAATCGGGATAACTCTTCTGACGAAGCTGCGAAGATATCCTGCCCTATCTCTGCAGAGTCTCCTACAAGGCCCTCCGCATTGACATTGTCGCAGGTAATATTCCTCAAGAATTGGGTGAGCACTTCTGTGTATTGTTATAAAATGGGAAATGCGAACAACCAAGAAACCCGATATCAATTCATATGTACAGTACACGGCGCCAAACCAAAGTCCAAGCCTCACGAATGGGTCGATTTCGCAGGAACATCAATCCCATAATTCTCTTTGAGTCTTTGTTGCCTTCGCTCGTCATATCCGGGAGCATAGATTCCTATCCAAGATTGTTAGCTTATACCAAGATGCAATGGACGAGATAATTACCTCTTCCCTCTCCTATCTGTGCAATGGTTTCTTCTATTGGTATTCTTCGGTTCTTTCGAAGCTGTTGCTTGCGCTCAAATTCATCGACCTCGGGATCCCTCCCAGGGCCACTTAATTGTCCTCCGGTAAACTCGTATGCTGCGAAGACAACTGCGAAACCAGCACCCAATCCTAGCACTTTGGGAGTTGAGCCAGCTGAAAACACCATTAGCAATTGTGTTCCAATAACCCCTCTTGCGAAAGCAAACGCTCACTTCGTAGTGCAGCAATAGCACCGGCTGCAAATCCACCCATGGCACTGTTCCAACTATCATTTTTCTCTCGTAGGTTTGCGGCACTATCTCTCGCAAAGAAGAAGGCGGCACCAGCACCGGCTAGAAGACAATTAGCTCTTGTCTGTCAAACACCAAACCAATTGGCAAGGACGTACCGTAGGACGCAATTGTCCCTCCGCCTCTCGTAAATACACCCCAAGCTCCATAGTTCTTCTTAGCCAAGCTGTTTCTCGCGGCTGCGACAAAGAGACCGCCGGCTCCGGTAGTTAGGCCGCCATAGGTTGTTGATTTGAGAGCATCCTTTGGATGGTATTGATCGTCCCCGGACGCCATGTTGACCTGTTCAATGGCAGGATGCTCGAATTATAATCAGTCGTGGTCAACTTTGAGCTTGACGGGGGTTGAATCTCGGAGGCTTCCCACTCAAGTCCGTGAGCTGAACACGTCACGTGTCCGTTTCGGGTGCTGTACACCTGCAACTATCCATGGAAACCTAAGCAATTGGAAAGTAAAGCGGCAGCCACGGAGCGTCGGAAGCCGGACAAGTACATATTTCGCAGGTGGCTATTAAATTTGCGAGGAAGCCTTGGATTATCTATGTTTCCAGGTTTCCTTTCTTTATGTAAATGCGATGGTATTGAAAAGGTCCCTGTGAAACCTACGTAGATCGCTCGCCTTCCTTCCAAGGCTGAGAGTACTGCTTCAGCCTCGAGCTATCTTGATCAAACAACTACCTAGTACTGTCCCTATCTGAGAGGCAAAGAGCTGCGTAAGCCAATATCTAGGACGAATTTACTATACAAAGGTAATCTCGATCTGACTCTTTGATTAAATCATTCGTCGCCTCCCCAAAAGCCATATCTGCGTGATGCTGTGAGTAACTTGTTGCTGAAGTGGTCGCACCGATTTGGAAGAGCTCCCAGCTTCAACAACTTCCATCAACCACCCCAGCATCTAACAACCCCCAAACAACAAAGTTACGCCTCTAATTTCGAGTTGAACGGAAACCTTGAACTACTACAATCTCAGAGTTTCTGCCTATACAACTCATCAGACAACACCACAGCGGCATTCTTCCCGTGCCCAACTACATCAACAGCCTCAGGTTCCCTCGTACATATCCGAATTCTCCCTCAAACCTTCCGCGCAGACTGCCGGTCAAGATTGGGAGCCTTTCTACGAGACGCCTACCCTGTGGGCAGCTATCAAGAACCGATCGAGGAAGGCAGGACAGGCTTCCGACGCGGTGGGGCTTGAGGGGTCAAAATGACCAGGCATAATATTATATCTTCGAAACCAGGTAGGTTTCCCCTCATCACTTTTGATTCTTCAAATATGTCTAGCTAGACCTTTGCAAAACAACACTAACACTGTTATGCGCCACAGGAAAGACTGCTCCGCGGCTGGTCGAGGACCTGCTAGACTACGACCCACGGCACTTGGAGGGCAATGTACATCGAGGAGGCGGCAATCTGCTTGCGGATTCCGCTCCCCGTTGGGAGGGCGAGGGCCATGATATACACAGAAAGAGCGATAATGACTGCCGGCACAAATTGATGGTGATCCAATCCCGAACGGACCCAGTGAATGAGGAGGCGGATTCATCAACAAAATGCACCGTAGCAACATACTGCCACGATTGTCTATGGCACTTTGATATCACAATCGATTATACATCATGGAGAAGTGGACAGATTCCCTGTAAACTGAACGATCAAGATCATCCGCTGCACCACCTACAACATGTGGATTCCATTTATTCTGAACGGGAGCCACATCGTCTTCGACCGTCCAAGTACAAACCCGTCCACGAACTACATAAATTTGCATGCTCTCAGCTATCATGCCCTGTTGAAGTTGAGATTGAAATATCCAAGCCAAGGCTAGACATAGATATACTCTCTCCTATATTAGATATTGATCAAGTACGAGCCCGGGGCGAACGGGCGATACGAGAAGACCCAACAAGATTCGAAGGTGCTTCAACGCAAACTCCATTTCAGGCCCTTGGGTATTTAAGAACATATCTTCAGAACGTAATGTCGGGGAATCCAAATCCACCCAAGAGAATTGCGAAACGGAACAAGAAATTGACGATTGCGTTCGGCGGGGACTGTGACGACCTTTTCAAATATTTGGACTTCGTGACTACCACAGGGGAGGAAAGCGATGTAGGTCATTTCAAAATCACTCATTCAAGGCCTCTTTGACCGCTCTTTTCCAGTTTAATCTGCTTGATACGCGCTCCATTCTCTACGTGTGTGGTTGGTGGTGACATCTACTGATATTGGCTTTAGGGAGAACCAACCTACTTCTGGCAACCCCCCTTTGTAGATGAGCAAAATAAGGCATTCTTTGAGGACGTTTTCTTGGAGGTGAATAAACATTTGTCCCTTCGCCCAGCAAGCGAAACCCACAACCAAACTGTTCATGACGTACCTGTTCCTGCTCTTGAATCCCTCCAACGACAACTTGGTTTTTATCGATATCCAAGACTTTCAAGAACCGTATACATTGACCCGGATGAGGAGCATCCCCATTATCGTAGCCTCGGTGCAATTTACGATTTTACGGATGATTATCTGAGTTGGGCCTACGATAGACAACGTGACTGTGATCCTCTCAATTCACCTTATTACCTGGATTGCCTGCACTCGATCGCAAAAGGGCGAGAGAGTTCAGACTTGCAGACTAAAGTAGTTATGGCAACTTCCGCCGGCGAATTTGGCCTCGAGGCTATCCAACAAGCCTACAAGTTCTTTGGCGTGGATCCCAATACGAAAGAGGGAGATGACTACATTATTGGCCTCTACAAGTCGAGAATCGAATCCGCCCCTAGGCAAAAAGATGAAGCGAAAAATTCACTCTTAGCCATCGCAAAAGCTCGAGACTCTGAGAAGATTAGAGTGGTCGCTAACGATAAAGCAATGACACTCTCCGAGGCACTAGAATTTCTTCAAGTCCCTTCTCAGGATATTGACTCGGACACTATTGATGCTGTCGCCATTTCCATAGTATGTACACGTCCTAACTGCAATTTTCATGTCCTTTATATCAAGTTGCTAACCTGTACAGGCAATGGATGGCGATGTGTCAAAGGTCGCACGAGCTCTCAGAGTCATCGCCAATGCTCGAAATGATCCCTCGCTTCAAAGGAGAGCAACGGAAATGGAAGCGGGTAACTCGGGATCAACGCTCAATGTGACAGACGCCTACAAGCGGCTTCAGATGACACCTGAACAGTCACACAGCGCTAACGACGAGACCGTTCTCAACTACTACCAAAGCCTTATGACTGATGCGGGGCCAGGATCACAAGATAGCTTCACTGAAGCCCTGCGAGTTATTGCCATCGACCGTGGCAGCAACTTCTTGCTCACAAAGCTGGATGATCCCAATGCTGTTGTGCAAGCTCCACCAAGCACGTCAGACCAGCCTGTCGGCCTTGATAATATTGGCAATACCTGTTATCTGAACAGTCTCCTCCAATATTACTATACGGTAACCCCCGTAAGAAATGTAGTTATCGATTTCCAAAATCACCGAATGTCCTTGAACGATGAGGATATCAAGAAGAAGCGAGTTGGTGGTCGAATTGTGGCGAAATCCGAGATCATTAAAGCCCAGAAGTGTAAGTATTATCCATCCATAAAGACACCAAGAAACTACTGATCTGATGGCTGACAATCTCTAGTCGTGGATGAGTTGCACAGTTTGTTTGAAAGTCTTCGAACGGCATCTACCCACTCGGTACAGCCAACACGAGAACTCGCCGAGTTGACAATATTCAGTTCAGCCGCAGAGGCAAATTTTCGGAGAGCTTCGATCAGTAGTCCTAGTGGGCCACCAAACCTCGTTTCTCTACTGGATAGTCCAGTCTATGGTCCACAGCTCCCGCCTGCTCACCCTTCACTCCCGCAGATAGAGGATGATATCGAAATGATTGATCACCCCACCGACAAGGGAACTGACAATGATGATAGCAGTGAAGCTACCCTTGTGGATATGGTGGATCCGCCTTCCTACGAAGAATCTACAAGCAAGGGTTCACAAGGTTCACCGAAGAAAGATGGTGGAGAAGAGGAAGCTTTGCTTATGGACGTTGATACTGTGATGGTTAACGGTACCGATGGAGCCAGTGAAGAGAAATCGCTGTTACCTATGCCTGAAAAGCAGCCCCCACTGCCTCCACGGAACAAATCTGGGCTAGTTATTCAGACGAACGACAAGAAGGAAAAGGTATCGGACGATGAATTGTGGAGGTTCGGCTCACAACAAGATGTAACGGAGGTCATTGGAAATGTCAATTTTCGATTACTCTGCGCCTTGAAACCAACAAGCATTGACGCTCAATCTGGAGAGCAGATGGACATTGTCAGAGATACCCTCTATGGCGCAAATGCTGTCTATCTTCAGAAAGCCCAAACACTGGAGAAGAAAGTCGAAGCTTGGTCGAATCTCATCGTATTTCCAGCACCTAACGGGCCTCGTGATATTTACGAAGCTCTCGACGTGGTTTTCGACGAGCAAATTGTTGAAATTGACAATTCTACAGCAGCACAACACGCCTCGATCGACAAACTTCCACCAATCTTGCACATTCAAATTCAACGCACTGCCTTCGACTCTGTTAGACAAGTAGCATCTAAGAATCGGAATGCCGTCAACTTTCCAGAGACCATCTATCTCGATCGATACATGGATTCTCAGGATCCTGATTCGACTTTGATGCGTAGACGTAGGGAAACATGGAGATGGAAAGCTCAACTCAAGGTCTTGGAGGCTAGACAAGCTGCTCTGAACAGCACCGTAGCAGATGTTTCTGTCGCGGATGCCCTCCTCGCTACGAAAGAATTCATCGAAAAGTTGCAAGAAGAAGAGATCGACGGCGTTCTCGTCGATGCAGATCTCTCCGAGTCTCTCGAGGATCGCACTGCTGAGGTTGCCGAAGAACTTGAATCCATCAGCAAGGAGATCGCTGGCTTGAAGCAGAGCCTCAACGAGCAATTCACGGACATGCGACAATACGAGTATAAACTCCAAGCTGTCTTCATTCATCGTGGTGAAGCGGGAGGTGGTCACTATTGGATCTACATTTATGATTTTGACAGCGATATCTGGCGGGAGTACAACGACGAATATGTCACCGAAGTGCGAGACCGCAAGAAGATCTTCGAGTATCAGGGTGCGATGGGGGGAACGCCTTATTACCTTGCGTATGTGAAGAGTAATGACCGCGCGGAGCTGGTGCAGGCTGTTTGCAGGGATGTCTCCGAGATGGTTCCTGTGAGTGATCCGATGGAGACGAGTCAGCAAGAGAGAGAGTTCGCTTACGCGGATGATGACGAGGATGATGAGGTTGGGGCTGTGAGACATATTGAACATGTCAAGCCGAGACCTATTAGACCTAAGCCCATACCTGGTGTGCCGGCGTGGGACTTGGCCACGAATTTTGTTGAACAGGCAAAGCAGGGTGCAACTGACAAGCCACTTTTGGATGCGAATGGTAGACCTTGGCCGCCTTCGTGAGCGTTGGTAGGAAGCATGGAGGAAGAGGGGACGGGGTATATGAAGGCGGACCTATAGGCGTGGTGTACCAGCACGAGTAAATATAGCGCATGGCGTCGATGGGATGAAAGGTGATGAATTGCAGCTGGAGAGTGGGCAAAGCTGTCATATTGACATTTTCATGATAGGGGTGTTGGTTGGCGGAGTTCATAGTTGCTATGGGTTGTTGACTGGCTGACTGGCTAGGGGGGTTGTGGAGGAACCTTGAGCCTTCAAGTTTTCGCTGAAGTTTGCATGATGATAGCGAGCAGATGATATCCCATTCGTTTTCAAGCAAGCAAGACTCTTTTACATGATTCTTTTAGCTCGATTCTTGTTGTCTTGTACTTAGGGCTGGTAGCGAATGGATGAACGAATGAAATTCGAATAGCTGTTAAATCCGTCGGGAGGAATTGTTTTCTCTGACATATTGATTTGTATCTTGCTTTGATCATACGTTTTATATGGCCGTCGTGTCGACGACTGTTGCTGTTGCTGTTGCTGTTGCATTGTTTGACTTTGTGATGGCTTGGGATTTGGACAAGGACTCGGACGTGTTGACAAGTACAGCTACGTATGTAAGCCGCTGTTCTTGTCGTGTTCGTTGGTTTGAACGTACTTTTTGCTTAGTAGAAGAGATACGGTAGCAAAACCATGTGGAGAGGAGAACCCTTGATCAGAATACCGACCTTATTCATTTTGTAAGTAGCCCAGGCAAGACCTAGAATAGAAAAAACTAAGGGGGGTAAAAGAGGAGATAGAGGATACGACAAAGTAGATATTACCTGGGTTTGAACTCTGGGTTTGTTGTATAATAAAGATGGAAGAGGAAGGAGGGAGAGGACAAGCGTGGTAAGAACCGAGAAGGAGAAATGGTGGACGAAATCCCCTTTCAGCAGTATAGCGAGCGCATTATCTAACCTATAAAATACTGAAAGAGGAAAAGTCATTTAATTCCATGATAGAAAGAATATGGATTTCTCGCCTCACCGACAAGCAATGAGGTGCTTCTGTACTCTGGTGTGTGATTCCAATGCAGAAAATAAATGAAATTTGAGGACAATAGATAAACGCATGTGCTTGGAGCCTCCCGTCGCGTTGCGAACTTTTAATTTGCTTGAGCAAAACCGCTTAGCGTTAGGAGGGGGTTGACAACACTTAACAGCATTCCGATAAATAAGGACTACAGAACAAAAATAACAAGGTAGTAGAGGAGAAGTCTAGTAAAATAAAGTTCTCATTCCTGTCACTTTACTTTCCTTTCCTATCCAGGTTGGTTGCTATGCTGATTTAGCCACAGTTGATATTTAAGAAAATGTTCTTTAAACCCAACGCAAGGTAGGTTAGTATTCTGACAACAAACCACCATAGAATAGAATCAGCTAGCATCTACTCTTTTGGCAATTTGCGATCCAGTTATACCTAATTTACACTAAAACGCAACGGCAACTATTAACTATCAGCGCAATTCTACTCGCCGCTGCTCAAAGTACCGCCAACTGGTTGTTCTAAATACTTTCAACCTCCTGCTCGTTCAACCATTGTCTACTCTTCTCTCCAGTTTTCTCCATCGTTTAAACTCGACATTCATTCCAGCAAAATGAGATTGAAGATTACGGTAAACCTCTTCTCGTTGCCTACACAGGTGTTTTTCTATACTAACATATTCACCACAAGCAAAACACAGCCACACCGTTTACCACCACCTTCCCAGCATTCCCCCATCTTCCCCTGAGTTACAACAAAAAGTTTGGCATACAGCATTGCCCACACCAAGTCATTTCCGTGGAGGTAGTCAACACCACTATCCGTCCAGTCCAAACAAGCGACGGCACAACGATGACAGACTTCCTCGCCTTACGCCAAACCACCGAAACCTCTAGCCTCCAAACTACTTGCAAAGAATCAAGAGCAATTTGATTCAAAGTCAAGTCCTACATCCTGGACCACTCCGAAATCAGCTTATCGCAACCAATTCGATATTCGCCAACCGACAATCTCCTAGTATGGAGCAGTGGAAAGCTTCGCCCTCCATCCGGGCCAATTTTGAACGAAATCATGTCGAAGGTCTTCGAGCTATTTACCAGAATCGCCATAGATTTGATCATCAAAGTCACTCGCCAGACTGGAGGTTTCGATAACCAGGCTTGGTGGGAGTTTCTTGGGGATTTTGTTGATTTGGAAGTACACCACCCGGTTATTCATCTGGGGAGAAATTGAGGATGTTGGTGATGTGCGTTGGAAGTAGAGTTACTTGATATCAATGCACAACCGACGGAAAGTCACAGCATCCCAGGTTTTCAAGTCATCAAGCGCGTGCAACCACGCTAAAATTGCTCTTTTGCGTGGCAATGCAGTTTTGGAATTTAGGGCGTGATATTGGGGCCGTTTGGAATTGGCCATTGGGCTGTTTGAATTGGGGGAGTTTGGAATTGGCCGTTAAGGTTTTGGACTGTTGGATTGTTTGAAAATATTTTTGTACATTTATCGTGTTGGAATGTATGGCTCCTTGATGTCAATTTCCTCCTCCTTCCAAGGCGCTTTCAACTAGATGGCAACATCATCTGAACTTTTAGCTTGTCTCACAGACTTGATAACCCATCTCGTAGTACCCAGTCAGTTTCCAGAGAATAGGGAGTTGGTTCATGACGGTGTTTTCAGAAGCGTGCCAAAGGTTCTCGTATTTTTATTGTGAAATTCTCGTTTTGTGCTATAAAACTAGGGCAGGACAAGAGCGGAAAGAAGTAGGGATGCAAATGATGAGCTGATGTAGATGACTCGGAGCAGAGATTTCCACTCAATTTCTTGTCGGCATAATCATAGCCAAGCGCACTATCAATGTCAGAGATTAGTGAAATATGAGAATCATTCAACTCTGGATTTCTCATCTCACCAACAAAAAATGTAGTGATTCTGTACTCTAGTGTGTACTACCTAATGCCGAAAGGGAAATGGACTCCACTGGACATAAAAGACGGCTGAGTGTGTCAAAAAAACAAACGACAGCTCCTCATAAGAGTCCATTCCAAAAGACACGCATCAGAAAAGCCACCTCCAAACATGCCTCCTTCCACCCCAACGAAATCGCATCTTTGTATTTTGTGACTGGCTCTCCAAGCCATTTGCCCCGTATCACCTCTCATCCATCATTTATTGTGGTGCAGGTGCAGCCTTGATCTCGTCATCCTGGACAGGTGCTTGAGCAGCTGGAACAGGTGCAGCTGGAGTGGTAGTTGCTGGGTTGATATTCTCGTTGTTGATGACCTCTGGCTTCTTTGCAGGTTCTGATTGCCACTTAGGAGGTCTAGCCCACTGAGAGTCCGTCCAAGGACCCTCGTCACTGAGCATACACCCTCCCTCACCAGGACACTCGCAAGTTCCACCAAAAGCCTTGGGCAGATTCTCTGCTGGAATTTGTGCAAGAATTTCCTTCTGGTAACCACCACCCAAGATATGGATCTTCTCAACAGTGATAGGATCCAACCAACCCTTCATGATGCTCCAGACAGTGGAGAATCCCCATGGTGCATTGATCATGTAGAGCTTTCCGAGTCTCTCTGGATAGTAGTTTTGCGACATGTTGGAGGCTAGTTTGACGTATGAGTAGACAGAGCTGACTTTGCCGAGTCCTACCCCCTTCAAATCCATGATTGTGCAGCAGGTCTCGACGAGGTGACCAGATTTTCGGGAGCATGCTGGGAGTCTTGGGTCGGCGATCTTCTCGTACTCAACGGCGAGGTTCTGTAGCATTCGGTCGGAGGAGGTAATCTTGTACATGGCAGCCAAGTCAATTTTGCCCATCTGCTCAATGTATACTGGTCGTCCATCCTGTATCCTTATCAGCATGTTCCTTTAGGGTATGGGCGCTCTGGCAAACATACCTTATCCGTCTTGTGGTAATATTGTGGGTAGTACTCGAAGACCTGGGGTTTCTCCTTGTAATCGAAGTTTCGCACCAGATCGTCCAACCCGAATTCCTTTCGCCATGCCTCGCAGTCGACGAACCTGTGTGCTGTTCAGCATATATCTTTTGGTTTGTGGAAGGTGGGGCAACGTACATCTTCTCAGTTAGGTCCACATCGAACTTGCGAGCTCTCAAAAATCGAAGCTACACCGCCATATTAGCCAAAGTTGAAGCTTTAGATAGATAGAAATAGGGTAGACGAACGAGGGTCAGCGTGTCAAGACGCTCAGTATAACCCAGGCTCTCGAGCTTCAAGCGTAATTGGTGGACTTGGGCATCCTGCTCTGGAGTTGTGTGTCCAGCGTGACCGGGTTGGGCCTTTTCTGAGACACATGGGAAGTCATAGTTATCGTATTTGGGGTCCTGCTTCAGGGTGGGAGTTTCGGTAGCCATGGTGGTTGAGGATGTTGGGAGAATATGGGTGGGAAGAAGGATGATGTATTCTGTTACAGAGCTGGGCTGGCTTTGGGTGGAGGGGACGAGGCACAATTTCACAGGGATTGCTGGGTGAGAGCCATGACGGGGTCAAGAATCACGCGAACCAATAGGAAAGAGCGAACCACGAATGGATAAATAAGGGGTAGCTATCTAGGTACATAGGTACAAGGTACTTCTTCATACCGCATATGTTTATGATTTATCTTCGATGGACATCAAAGCCGTGGTAGATAGTACCTGCATTTTCCTGCTGAACCGTTGTCCTAGCTATCTTGGTTAATTTAGAGTAATTTCCCCGGATACCTAGTTAGAACAATTTTAAGTATGCCTAGATGTTTGGGACAGTTAAGTTCCATTGTCTTAGAAATCTGGGAAAATACATAAGAAAGATAGGTGGAAGTGGAATTATACAAGAGATATCTACTTCTTGAACCCCACATTCATTAGTCACGCAACATTACCTAAATATGCGACTTCAAATATTATTTTTTAGA
This sequence comes from Hymenoscyphus scutula, assembly GCA_001399465.1. Taxonomy (NCBI): domain Eukaryota; kingdom Fungi; phylum Ascomycota; class Leotiomycetes; order Helotiales; family Helotiaceae; genus Hymenoscyphus; species Hymenoscyphus scutula. Next base: position 128,572 of record LKTO01000034.1, on the reverse strand, counting down.
CACACATTTTGATGTTTCTAGTTGGCCAAAATTTGTGCTTTTCAACCATTTGGCGATCCCTTTTTTCCAGATTCCAATGCTTCTTGCTCTGGTTTCTCCTTCCTTCTCATCGTAACATCCCAGTTATACACGCGTGCCGTAGCAACCTCCATGGTCTAAACTATTGTCAGAAACCAAGGTCCAGTACAAAAGAATTCGTAGAATAGGCCCTCTGAACTTACCGTAATTTGTTCACGTAAGAAATCAAGATCTTCCTCGCAATTACTCAAGTTTTGCTTAGCAGTAGCCAACCTCGTCGTGAGCAGTTCCTCCGCTTCATCAATAGGATATGAAAGCATAACATTTGCCTAGAACATGTCAGACCAACTTTCCCTCAGATGTTCCGTGTGACAAACCCCTAGCCATAGATAAACCTCATTTGTTGGTGGTATATTTGCCTTTGCGAAAAGGGTGTCGTTCAATTCGAAAGTAGTTTCTATCGGCTCTGAACCAGGCTGCCAAAGAATCAGTCCCAGTACTCTATCGTAAATCGGCGCATGGTACTTTTCTTGTCTTGAGAAATTGTACCATATCGAGTGTCTTCTGGATGTCTGGTATTTTCTCCCTGTGTCCAACTGCCGCCCGTTGTTTATTCGTTTCCATGAATTGATATTTCCTGCCGTCTGTATGAGTTTCCGTGCCCCCGATCAAAATTCGGAAACGTACGAGATCATCTCTTGGAATTTCTTCAAGGTAGTTTCGACATCCGCCCTAGTCGTAACGTAGTCCTCGACTTTATCGACGAATGGCGCATAGGGAATGCCTCGCGGGTTGGTTGCGGCTGCCACCTCTTTTCTGGTTGGCACGATTTGTTAGCTTTCTTGATACGATTTGGGGAGTATAGAAGTATTAGAGGAGCGGTAATTACTTGGTATCTTTGTCTGCCATATTTGGCGTGGTGGCGAGACGTTATTTACTCTCAGTTGTTCATGGTAGAGATTCGGAGCTCAAGGCTGTCAAAAAGTAGCTTTGGCTCTGTGGCTCGGCCCACCTGCTTCCTCCCGGCGGGGTTTTAGCGCTAAAATGACAGCCCCCACCTCGCGTACTTAGGTACAAGACGGCACCTCACTTAGTAGTGGAAGGGTACCTACATCTCTTTTTAATTTATATTGCTAGTAATGCTGAACTGCTATCACTCTTTACAGGTGGTAAGTTGACTACATTGGATTAAAGAGTGGAATGTTGGCGGTAGTTGAATAGTAAATGCCGCTTTTAACTCTTCTCCCCTCCCAAGCTCCCAAATGCGAGGCTAGATCCGATAAGCGGGCAATCAACTTTCAACCTTCAAGTCTCACAAATATATCCCCATCGCACCGCGTTGTCATCCCACGACCAAGTGTAACTGTAACCCGGTTCATTTGCCCATCACCTATTAGCGAAGTGCGAAGCCCCGGCCATGGAAAGAGGTTCCGATCCGCTGCAAGAAGTCTTCCGATTTGCGCTCAAAACAGGCTCGGTAGAGGGCCTCGACATTGATAACCATGGAGACCCCTCGCCTGCCCAAGACTTACGGCGGAAAATCATAGAAGGCATTTTGTACAACAAGAAATTTGTGCCGACCTACCATGTTGTTATTCTGGGACTGGTTGTGGTATACTCGGTAGCACATTGGGGCGGAAATATACTGCGATGGAGAAGGAGACGGACAACGAAGTTACGCGAAAGCACAGAAACCGACTCGTTGAACGATGAGGATGGACAGTTGAAGGCTCCTTTAATAGGCAGGCCCTATGTGAGAGACTTCCAGGAGATATCTACACCTTCGTCGGGAAGTAGTACAATACTTGGATACGAAAGTCCCCCACGAAAAGAACTCGACGATGAAGAAACCCCGCTTCTCCATAATGGCCACGCTCTTCAACCACTCTACCCTCGAAGAACGATACTCTCGGGTCTCAAGGCATTCATGATGTACCAGCCGCAACCGATCCCAATAATACACAAGGTTCTCCCATCGAATGGTACCTCCCTCGCTATCCTTTCATTTCTTGCCCTAAACCTGTTTTATACCTTTTGGCACATCAATTTTGAACTAGTGCAGTCTTTTGTTCTGTCAGATAGAGTCGGTCTTCTTTTTGTCTCAAATCTTCCTTATTTATATTTGTTGGGGGCAAAGAACCAACCCTTGAAATTGCTCACGGGGCGTTCTTACGAATCTTTGAATCTCATACATCGTCGACTGGGCGAAATTTTATGTTTACAGGCGTTTCTTCATGCTTTAGGTATGGTTGGTGCATGGTGGTATATAATTCGACCAACAGGTTTCCTTCCAACACTTTTTGATTTTCTGATACATAAAATGATTCTCTTTGGTTTGATCGCATTTCTTTCTTATGAACTTTTATATGTCACATCTCTCGCAAGTTTCCGTCAACGTTGGTACGAGTTATTTCTAGGTCTTCACGTTGTATTTCAAGCTCTAGCTTTACTTTTCCTCTTTTTACATCATCCAGCAGGACGACCATACGTTGGAGCAGCATTATCAATTTTCCTCATAGACAGGATCATCTACCGTCTCACCCTCAAAAGCCTCACAGTCGAAGCCCAAGCCTCAATAATGGAAGACGACGAAACCGTCCGTCTCTCCACAACCATAACCATACAACCATCCAAAGCCTCCCACCTCCTAGGGAAATCCCTCGCTCAAGGCTGGCAAGCCACAGACCACATCTTCATCACCATCCCCTCCCTAGCACAGAAATACACCCTCCAATCCCACCCCTTCACCATCGCCTCCCCCGCCCCCCTTCCCTCAGACCAAGAAGCAACCCTCACCCTCCTCATCCGCGCGCGAGATGGTTTTTCCGCCGACCTCCTAATGCGAGCACGTTCCCACAAACACCTCAACATCCGCCTCGACGGACCCTACGGCTCCCCTCACGCCCGTCACCTCCTCGAAGACTCCTCTTTCTCCCTCCTCGTCGCGGGCGGGAGTGGCATCGCGGTGATCTGGCCTCTAGTCCAGCACCTCCTCTCTCACTCCCCCTCCCTCCCCCGCTCCTCAGATCCCGAAAGTCCTTCTCCCTCTCCCTCTCCCATCTCGCGGTTACGGAGACGAATCGTGGTTATCTGGGTAATCCATAAAGGAGAGCACATCGACTGGATTGGACGGGCTGCCCTCGCCGAGGCGGAGAATCGGGGGGTGGAAATCGTGATTCCGCGCGCGACGGAGGAGATTGGTCGTCCGGATTTGGGGGCTTTGATTGAGGATGTTACGCGGGGGAGGGTGGGGGGAGGGGAGAGGATGGGGGTTGTGGCTAGTGGGCCCGAGGGGATGGGGAGGGTGGTGACGAATGTTTGTTCGGGGATGAGGGGCGAGGGGGTGGTTGTTGGGGTTAGGGTTGAGAAGTTTGGGTGGTGAGGTGGGTTGGTGGGGATGATTTATGAATTACTTTTGTTTTGCTTTTTGCTTTCGCGGGCGAACATGGCTTTTTTGGGAAGCTTTTTTGGGGGAGTTTTGTGTTTTTTTGGGTGGTGTGGTATTTTGCATTTTGTGGGTGGATGGATGGATGAAGCATAGGGAATATTTGACATTGTGAACATGAGGGTTAGTTTTGTTTTGTTTTTTGGGTGGGGTGGCTGTATTCTGTTTTTTTTTGTTAATATAGTACTTGGGCATGCGTATATACGGCATATAAGTTTTGATATCACGAATCCTCCAACTACTCTCTTTCTTCGTCGGGTGTGGCTATTGACTTTCACTCGACAGGGAATTGCCATACTTCATTTGTGATGATGGTTATCAAGAGGGAGATGAGATGGTGGGTGGTAGATAGTGGATGTCCATTGTTATGGTGTAGTTTATCTTCTACCGATTGTTAGTTGGTAGTCTCTCTGTTCTAGGATCTTTAGGGATTCTGGGTAAACTTCCTATTTCTTGCTCTTCTCATTTCCATTCAATTTTCCCCAATTGATGACTCGACGTGTTTTTGTTCTTGGAGAAAAGGTATGTAGTTTTTACGTTTTGAAGATATAGGAGGAAGTTTGAATATAGAAAGGGGCTTCAGCTTCTTTGTTTCTGATGTATTAGATATTTCGGTATTTTAGTGTTGGATAGGTGAGTACTGCATTTGGACGTGGTATTTAGAGCTTCGTTATGGTATTTTTGTATGTATCTTGGTTTTTATAGGGTAGGAAAAATGCTAAAAGGTAGTATAGATAAAGTAGAGGTGAAATTATTTTATTATTTTATTCTTGGAGGCTTTAGATGATTTTTTCTTCCGAGGATGTCGTTGGGGTATTTACCTATAAGGGAAATCACTAGTGGTTTATTATGTGTAGGAATATATATATATATATGTATCATAGTTACCCTTTACATTCCCTTACTTCTCCTTATTGAAAAACAAGGCAAAGCATTTTATATAACAAGTAAGAGAACTCGGGAAAACTTGATAAAAGGACTAAATACATCATCTTTAAACACGAAATGATATAATAAAGTTCGTTGACACGCTACCTACCAGCGCAAAAACTACTCTTGGTCATTAACAGCCATTCACACCTAGAAAATGGGATGAGGTAAAAAACGTACCTAGGTAGATCATCAGCAGGCTAAAAATGGGAAAGAATATAGGATCCAATGAGAGGACTCCACGTTTTTGAATTTATCCAAGAGTCGGTTGGCATGATTAAATGAGGAAAAGAAAAGCAATTTAAAAAAAATTAAATATAAATAAAAATCTAAAAAATGTAAAAAGTATGTGTACATGTATATGTATTAGAGAATTAGAGATTATAAGTAGCACCCCCCACTAGTTCATGCATTCGTACTACTAGTGTATGATTCTTGACGGACCCCAAAAGCGACGCCTTGACAATTTTTATGCCAAGACGCCGGGACGTAACATCCCTGCTTCTCTCGTTCATGTTCCAACAGGGGGTGGGATCTTCTTTGTTCGAGGAAAAGGGTTCCGTATGGGACAGGGATTGGTGAGATTGCGAGATGTTAGTAAGATGTACGGCGCTTACGCAAGTATGAAAAGACTCAGGTTGTATATAAAAACAAAAATTGTAAAGGGATATAAGTTTAACTATGAGTTTGGAAAATGAATGGATTTATTGTGCCAATAATACTCCTAGGAGATAAATTCGGCCGGGATTGACCAATGGGGATTCCAAGCTCGGAACCTGCAAAGCAAATTGACGTTTCGAGGGTAGGTTCGCCGGACGGAAAACCCAAGCGGTTGGAGCGGGTATCAGGTGATCGATCTTCAAGCTGACTGCTCGAATAATAAGGGAACCTGGGAAAAAGGGTTCAGATGGTTTTTGTTAATGCGTGATGAGACAGTGTGATGTAAATGAAATTTTCAAAGGAGAAGAAAGTAATTGTATGTGTATATAAATTGATATCAATTGCGAGATAGCCATTAAAAGGACCTACTCTTTTACTAGTAGCTAGTCTCGCATATGGTCTGGCAGTTAACCTTTTTTTAGTAGGGGAAGGATTACTCCTATTAGAGTAGCTACCGTACTGGGTGTGCCAATGCCATACAGCCAATGCCTACCTACCTGCCTACCTACCTACTACTATTAGGTCAGTGTCTCCCTCCTCTGTCTGCCTTCTCCTCCTCCCTCTCCCTTCCATGTGCTCCCCCCTGCCTGTAATGCCACAGTTTTCTGTAGTGATTTTAGATGATATCCCGTCGCTTCGAGTCCAACGCTTGTTCCAGAACCCGCCATATTAAAATCCTCTCTCTTATTCAAACGCCTGCGCACCCTTTTTTTTCTTCCACCACCACCACCCTAAATCTACTCCTCTTTCCACTTTTCCACCACCACCACCCACCCCAATACCATTGTATTCCATCAACCACGCATGCACTTTCATCCGACACGTCCCCAGAAGTTGCCAAATAAAAGCGTCCTTTTCACTCGATTGCATCGTCTCCTTCAGTCGCCGACACCGGTACGGGTCCATCTGCAAAAGACAGATTTCTAAGAATTTTGGGGGCTTCTCGCGTCGTCAGGTCGTGACGCTATTCCCAGCTTGCTCAGGACGGACAAGACTTTGGAAGTTCCAGGGGCTGCACTGCACCGCACCTCCCAGCTTCACGACACCACACGACACGACTACTCTACCCATTTCCTTCTCTCATCAAAAAAAGGTTCCAAGTACTGCATCTCGGAGCACAACATTGAAGCTTGACACCCTTCCTTCCCCCTTCCCTTCGCCCAACTGCCAGTCAGTCGCTCGCTGGTGAAGCCATGTCGACCGATGCACATCCACCAGAAACAGCAGCTGGTGTTGGTCGAGCTCGACGTGCATCCGTTTCATCGGCATCGGGCCTGTCCTCGCCACCGCATAGCTCGCCGGAGCCGAATCAATTGGCCGCATCAATGTCATCCATCTCCAACCACCGAAATAGCATCAACCACGCTCAAGTGCAAGCCTTGACTTCCAATGCCTCCAACATTGTTTTGAATGATCCCAATGTTCGAGCCATCGGTCCCGTGGGTGGTGGAGTTGCCTCGCCGGCCGACCCTCCGGTCAAAGTGAGAAAGAAGCCGGGACGGAAGCCGAAGAGCTTCTACCTCAGCCAGGAGGCCAACCAGGAAAACTCGGCCAGCAATACCGATGCCGCCGCACCCAAGCAGAAGAGAACGCGCAAACCTCGCGATCCCAATGCGCCCAAGCAGGAGAGGAAGAAGAAGAGAATAGTCTCGACGACAGCTGCAGGTACCACCTCCACCTCTGACCTCCCATCTGGACCAGGCCCAGGTCAGCGGGCCGTTAGTGCACGGGCCCCGGAGACGGTCGGGAGTTTCTTCGTGCACCCTGCTTCTGCAGGAGGTGAGGTGAACTCGTCCGAAAGCGGTAGACGTGACCCCATTCCCACTCAAAATGCAAATGCCTCTGCCTCTGCCTCAGGTAGTTTCTTCAGTCCCGATGCTGCTCCCCAGACCCATCACCATTCTCAACCCCAGACACAACTCCATTCACAGCCGCTTCGCACCAGTGGCCAAAACTATGATCCCATTAGATCCAACTACGATCCTGTGAGGGAAACGGTGGTAAGTCATAATCCCTTCAGCAATCCCCAGGGCGCTGCTCAAGGTTCTCCACATCTCCCACAAACAATGAATCGGGCAAGCGCGTCCCCTTCAATATCCAGCCTGGTGGATCCACCTAATCAGGCCTTGACGTCGCCCTCTATTGCGACGCAATCCTTCTTCAACCAACAACAAGCCCGGCTATATCAAAACGACGGTCCTTCTTCACACCCACCATCACCAACAGTCATTCGACTGGCACCCTCAGCTCCCGCTGAAGTGCCTTCACAAAAGCAACCGATGCCACCTAGAAAATCCGACGGACCTTCCTTGTCAAAGAAAGCCTCTTTAGGACATGGAAGTACCGCGACTTCCTCCGCTGCTGCCTCACCGAAACCACCAAAACTCAAGAATGCCACTGACGTCTATCCTGCCCCACCACCTCTTCCTGGTTCTGGGCTGATGCATCTGGGAGGAATTGGCAATGGAGGCGAAGACGGAACCGAATTTCGTGCTCCAACTGTTATTCTTCACATCCCCATGAATGGGGAGGCTAATAAAATCATCAATTTCACTCGTATGGCTGAGGAGCAATATGGATGGGACGCTCTTCACCCACGCCTTGCGGCTCAACGTGACCGTCTCGCTAGGGTTGCTGCAGCTGGTGCTGCATTGGAACGAAATGGTTCGAGCAAGGATAGTGGTGATGACATGTCACTTGACTCTGAGGGTGAAGCTAGTAATGTTGAGATGGGTGGTATGAGTGATGGACGAACGGGCACGGATGGAGGAGCGAAGAAGATTCCACGAAAGAGACGAATGAAGGAGGATCAGTATGATAAGGATGATGGATTTGTTGATGATTCCGAATTACTGTGGGAGGAACAGGCTGCTGCGGCTCAGGATGGCTTTTTCGTCTACTCTGGTCCCTTGGTTCCCGAGGGCGAAAAGCCAGCTTTGGATCCTAGGTTTGTATTACCCTTGACAATTATCCTTTTTTCATCACTAACTATCTTACAGAGCACCCGGCGCACCAAAACGTGGCCGAGGAAGAGGTAGCCGAGGAGGACGTGGGGGGACTACTCGTGGTGGTGCAGCAGCTGCAGCAAATGGCAGTGTCGGAATCAACGCTCGCACTGGTCTACCTTTATCTGGACCTGGCTCGAGAGGAGGATCCACGACCCGCAAACCACGGATTACGAAAGCCGATCGGGCGCGTATGGATCAGGAGAAGTTGGAGCGGGAGAAGATGGGTTCCATGGCCTCGATGCCGGCGGGGTATAATGGAGGAATGGTCCAGTTGGCCAGTAATGTCGGCATTGGGAATACGCCTATGGTTTTTAATCAGTAGGGGGTGCGAGGGGCGATTCCAATTCGAGGGCCTGGGGGATTGTCAAGATGTTGTTTTGTTTTGACCCTCTTTTCCATCTTGGGATTCTTTACTTATCTCGAGAGGAGATGATGGGTTATTTTCAGAGGGGAGCTACCGCGGGGATAGACAGCGAGCAAGCAAGCAGACTTCACATTTGACGTTGGTTTTTTTCTTTCTCTTGTGTTTTTCTGGCATGGCGTTTTGTTACTTTTTTGTGGGTGGGGGAGTTGGGGATTTTGATGGATGGATGGGTGTCTCTTGCTCGGGTATCTCTTACTCTTTGCGAACTCTCTCCCGCTCTCACTTTTACTTTTCATCTACTTCTTACGTCAATTGTTGGTGGGGAATTGTCGGTGGGTAAGGGATGAAGAGGAAAAGATTGTAGTTATTGGAAGATTTTGAAGATTTTCTCCTTTTCTTTTTCCGTTATTGTTGTGGTGGTGAGGTAGTTTTTGTAAAATTATCATTTGCTCTTTTTGCTCTTTTTGCTTGTCCTTTCTTTGGGGACTTGCTTTTGCTGTTATTCTTCATCTTCATTTGCATTGCGTGGGTGGGATCGTTATTTTTCTTTCGTTTTCTTTTGTTTTTGTTTTTTGGTTTGTTGGTGAAGTGTGGTGGGTGGTGGGAGGAGGTTTGGGAGGGGCTTGAGAGGGATTTAAGAGGGATTTGAGAGGAAGGGGATGAGGAGTTTTGTAGATTAGTATAGCAGTATTATTCAGTGGAAAATAATAATTCTTTTTTTCTGTTTCTTTTAGAGATGGTGTGTTTGTGAAGTTAAGTGATGTGAAGTGATGTGAAGTGATGTGAAGTGATGTTTTGGGAATTGAGGTGATGTGGTGTGAAGTGGTGTGAAGTGGTGTGAAGTGAAGTGAAGTGATATAAAATAAAGTGATATCAAGTAAAGTAGTAGTAGTAGTAGTAGATTTATTTACAACCGACGATTATAAATATAAAGTAAAGTAGAGTAGTATAATATAATTTAATATAATATCTATTTATTTATAAAGTAAAGTATAATAGATGATTTAAGTTATAAAAAAGCAAAAAAGTAAATATAAACTCTATTTTCCCTTATAAATTATAGGTTATAAAGTTATAAAGTACTTAAAAAGTAAGAAGGTATAAAATATTAAAGGATATTATTTAAATTATAGAGAGTAGAAGGATATTAATTTCTAGGTAGCGAGAATTAAAGGATTAGATTTATATATCTTTATTCCTTTTTATTTATAAGTATAACTAATTTTAAAAATTTTATAAAGTTAAATTTCGCTTATTTTGCTTGATTCGTTTTTGTATAGAATCTTTAGAGAGAGAGAGTTATAATTCTAGTTTTAGTAATAATATTATACAAAGTAGTAAGTACGAGAAAAGAAAGGAAAGAAGAAAGAAGAGAGGAACGGGGAGGGATTATAAGAATTATAGGGTTATAGAAGGAGAAGAGTATTTTATTTAGAAATAAGGGGAAATAAAACCAGTAATTTTTTCTGTTTTAGATGAGAGAGAGTGGAAGAGAGAGAGGAAGAGAGAGGAGGAAGAGAGAGAGGTGAAGAGAGAGAGGAAGAGAAGAGGAAGAGAGAGGGGTGAAGAGAGGGGTGAAGAGAGAGAGGTGTAGAGAGTAAAATAAACATATTCAGTTGTAGCCTGAAAAATCAAATACAACACTACATCTCAAGTTCTTCTTACATTCTACCTTCCGCCTCTTAAGATTTACATTTCACGTTTTACATCTTATGATTTACAATTTACAATACACTCAGGATACCATATCTCAATAACTCCCCAGCTCTAACAAACACACACCGTGCTCTCAGCTCTCAGCTCTCAATCCCAACTTCCATTTCCTCGCAACATCTCCCCCAGCTCAGCCGTAAACCCAGCTGGCGCAGAGCGCCGACACAGCGATGGCGACGAGTACTGTTACAGTCCCCTGAGATACGCAGTTAGGAATACTCTCACGTGAAGCCCATTCAGAAAGGGTCGCACTCGGTATGTCCCGTCTACTAAAAGAAGCTGAGGAGCTGGAAATCTTTAGCGAGACAGCGGATAGATGCTAGTCTCAACAAAATAAAATAATGGGGAGTGCTCCGGATTGAAGTCAACAAACAGAAAAAACAAAAACAAAAAACAAGGTTTTTAGAGTTATTCCTAGGTAAGTAAATGTGGCGTTGACAAGTGGATAAGTGGATGTTCTTTACTGCTCAGCTGTCTGTGTCACACGTCCAGCAGGACCAGCTTCAGCCTCACTATCAAGCAATCAAAATAATCCGCGCGGCCCTAACTAAACCTAATTCAAACAACCACACACGAACCGAATCCAGAATCCAAAAGAAAAAAAAACCCAAGAACGCAATTCACAAGTAAAAACCCGGAATTCTCGACCGACCGGGACATTCTCAGATACCTCACCTACCCACCCACCAACTAACTAACTATTCCAAAAAGTTCTAGAATCAGCGGAAACGGGAACTCCCCTTCAAACACCAATCTAGAGCTTGATAAGTGCTCAACCAATAAGAGAGCTTACTCGGATTTAACAAGTACAAGTGTTTCTAGACCAAATTCTAACTGCCGGCCCAAGCCTCGATCTTGAGCCTCTTAACTTAACCACTTAGTCGCTTCCCTCTCAACCTTACAGCCAGGCCTAAAAAAATCCGAGGGAGACCCGCTAAGTACATAACCATCGGCCCGAATGAAAAAGATTTAAATATATCAACCTGAGTAGGCCGAAGCTGCCTAAAGTACCCACCTACTCGAACGAGCCAAGAAGCTAGACTAGTGTCAATCTTATCACTTAGCGACTCAAAGCTTCCTTACAGTAAGGCGAAATTTATAATAATCTAGTCTAGCTAAGAGATTTACATGTATCAGGTGGATAGATGTCTTTACCAGCAGGTCTTCTAAGTTTTATAATACAGCTGAAAAATAGGCTGAAGATAAGGCTAGGATTTGTTCCACAAATCCCTACAAATGAGTTGAGAAACCCACCCCCCTCCTCTACCTACTAAGACAAAACTGCGACGACGAGCTTGAGCGATGAAAAGGAAGGATTTCAATACAGACGCTATAACATTATCATATCACCGAGAGGAATTTTCAAAAACCCTAAACTAACCCAGAATACACCTATCCCCTCTCAATTCAGAGAAATAAAATATAGTTACCTAGAAAAACCAAAGCCTCAGGCTAAGATAGATCCTCGTATTCCTCATCTCTATCTCTATCTTAGAACCCACCTGTACTAAGAGCTAATATGAAACTTAATTCCTAGGTCGAATAATTATTAAAAACTATTCCTGATTTAAAAACCGGAGAAGAAGTTATATCTCTAAATTATAAGTAGGATAGCTAAAGTTTACTGACTACCTAGATAAGGATATTTTTAAGGGCGCGAGTAGATTAGATTAGATTAGATTAGATTAGATTAGATTAGATTGTTGAGACTAAGTTTGAGACTTGAATTTGATTATGTAAGCGTGTTAAGTGGAGCTTATTGAATTGATAGGGCGGAATTTCCTGTAGGCTAGAGTGGTGGGGGGGGGTTGTGGGGAGTGGGGAGTGGGGAGTGGGGATGTTGAGGAGAGTACCTATAGGGCTTGAGATGTTGGGGTGTGGGTCTTTTTAAAAGATAATTTAGAATTTGAAACTTGTATTGTTTTCTTCTTTAGATGGGAATTGAAATTGAAATTCAAGACCGAAAGAAAAAATAAGTGAAATACGGAGAAAGTATAAGGAAAGGTTAGACAACTACAAATTAATAATACAGTAAAGAAAGCTGCGAAAAGTAAAGAAAACCAAAGAAAAGATATCAAAAAAAGTAAAAACATGACCCTTACATTCCATCACCACCTACATAAAATTCCCGACCCGCAAATCTCAACGACGGTTCAAGTTCTAAAAAAGCAAACTAAAACCTATCAAATCAACAAAAATCCCAAGCTCCAGTTCCAGGTCCCAGTCCCAGTCCTTCAAAAAAAAACAAAAAAAAAACAAAACAACAACAAAACCGTCCATTCTAAGCTTAACCAGAGCCAGCCGTCGCCAGCCCAGCCCAGCGCCGCCACGAAGAACCTCGGCAGATGGGTGGAACATTATGACAAAAGAGGCGTAAGGCTTTCCGAAAGCCCAAAGTCTAGAACTTCCAGCGATCTGAACTATCCATAGCTTTATCTTTTATTCTCCGGCCTTTAGGAGGCCCGCCATCGGTACGAGTACATAGTATAGTACAAAGTAGATAGCAACGGGTTTTTCGCCACCTGTGGGTGACATTGCCGTGTAGAATTCCCGTTCCCTCATCTTAGGTTGTCATATTTTATCTTTTAAGGTCCGGTTAGGACTAACAACTAAGATCTGGGCCGAGAGCTTTACGAGTAGCCTTACTTAAAATCCGATTTAGTTTTGGTTTTAGTTTTAGTTTTTTCCGATTCTAGTTAGCAGACGGGAAACTGGGAACCTGGAAGGGGAAACCTTGCGAGGGGGGATTTGGAATTTGGAATTCAGAACTACCATGCCCCTGCTTGGAGGGGAGATCTGACATGTGGTAGGGTGTCCAATCGGGTGTGAAAATACCGGTATTACTGGGATTGCGGTTGTTTTTTCTCGATTTCTCTCGGGTTACTTGGTTTACTTGCAGGTGGGAAGATCGAAATGTTTCGTGCATATCATAGCAGTTGCCGTTCGTAGAGTGTGACTGGTCTTTTTCTCGTTATCATGATGCTTTGTAGTTTGGCATCGGTATGTTTAGATTTACCTCGGGTTTTTTCTTTCGCACGATAGTAATTTATGTTGATGGCCGGTGTTTCAGATTAAGTTAACCTTCCGATTTCGGTGTCTAGATGGAATCTAGAGGAGATGTTGGGCTGCCTAATTACTGAGTACAGTAAGTACCGGTAGAAAAGTTACGGAGTTTATACGGAGTCTGAACGGAGAATTGACCGGATCTTTTCCGCAATACAGCGGAACAAACCAATTAGCTTTGTGGCTCGACCCACGAGGCTGTTTCGCTTGGGCTCAAGTAGCTCTATCCGTAAGGTTAGTTACTTGCGTAGCGGGTATTCCCACCTCGCGTAACCCTGTGGAGGAAGGAAAAAGTAACAGGAGATGACCAAAATTGTTGAAGAAGGTTGAGAGATCTGGGACATCAAACCAAAAATCCTGCTTGGCGTACTTCCCCGCCGATAAGCGAGGAGGGACCATGCCCATGCCCATGTCACCTTGTTTTTATTTGTGTGTTTTGCCACTCGATGGAACCTTATCTGACGGGAAATCGACGCTAAGGGAGAAGATGTGGAAAGATGTCGGTTGGAGAGGAGGCCAGATGTTTGGATCAACGGGAATTTGGTCGTGAAGAGTACTGTAGTAACTGAATTTGATGGAGAGCTGACAAATGAGAAATCCAACCTTGGTCCCTTGCTCTCCCAAAGCTCAAGCTCGCACAGGTTTGTGCTTTGTGCACAGACGGGAGCCACAGCATGGGAATTCAAAAGCGCATCCCTCAGGTCTCCTCCGCCCTGGATTGTGTGAGGTGTGAGGTGTGCGGCGGAGCAGAAACTCCCCACCTCTGCTCCCCATCCATCCCCAGCGAACCACCCAGCGGCTGTTACTCCCCCAGCCCCAGCCAAGCTACTTTGGACGAGTACTCGTACGAGTCTGACCTTTCTGACCTTTCTGACCTGAAAAAAAAAACGGATTCAGTTGTTGGGAGGAAGGGGGGGAAGTGGGAATTGCCTCATTCAACGGCGCAGGATCTCCAAAAGAGATCAGTCATCAAGGAAGCTAGTTGTAGCTTTCTGCTCGGGAGACCGTACTTGTACTTTCAGGGTATCAAGCCACTCCACTACGTGTGCTGTAAGTGCCTACCTAGGTGGGTCAGGTAGGTTATTACCTAAGTAAACTCTCAACAGCGCAACGCAGCGCCTCCAGCTCTTATCTGTAGGGGCTTTTAGCTTACTGTAGCTTTATCTTTTACTTTCGCTCTGTGCGGTGCCCAGGTGAGTGCTAAGGTGGACTCTGAACTCCGGCGAACAGACCCAGGCTAAGGTTCTCTCTCTCCTTATTATTCCACCACTCTCCCTCACTTTTCCACACATCCACTTCCCAACCGACTTCTTAGAGTTGTTTTTATTATATGAGATTCATCACGATAGCTACAATTTTTTCCATCTTATTTACTTCCTTCTTAATTCATAATATTTGTCTTCTTCTTCTTCTTCTTATTCTTACTCATCATCCTCTTCTTCTTCTTGCGAGGCTTCTGGGAACGCCAATAAATCTTACCTCCTCCCGCGACCCACCAAAGCAACAAGGTGCAGGTGCGATCCGAGACCCCTCCCCATTTCACCAAGATCGCAGGGCGAGAAAGCCACCCACCCAACTCACCCAATCCCAACCTCAATCCCAATCCCCCATCCCAACCTTTCCTTCCTTCTTTCACCGTCTGGAGATCCCGTCAATTCCCTGAGATCATTACAAATATCATTTACTGGCTACGTAACTGCCAATCGTCGACTATATCTCTTGTTGATCGGTCAAAATACTCGTACGCCTGTTGGGAGTAGAATGTCTCCGTCGAGAACAATGCCACCCGCCAAAGCAGTCAAGGTAGATAGAAATTCCCGCCTCGTTTTTTCCTGCTCTCCATTGCATCGTCGGCTGACCAGTTTCTACAGTCCGAACGCACCCACGAGGAGAATCAGGAGCGAGCATACATTGCCGCATCCAGAAGAAGTGATCGAAGCTTGGAAGCCCGTGTGGAATCCGCCCGGAGGGCTTCGGAAATCCACAAGAAGCGCACTGGTCGCTCCTTGAAAGTCACCGAGCAAGATGTCATGAATGAGGAGATGTACGAGGAGGAGGACGATGATATGCCCGCCCACTATCGGAGGCTCACAGCCCATCTCAACTCCCAGACTGGTTCGGCCGATTTCAACAAAAAGTTGGCGGCATACTTGTGCACCAATGTCGCCATGAGAACCGCCGTCGAACAGGCCATCAGCAATTCTTATCAACAGAATGCGGGTGCTGGTATGATGTCCAGTGCGATGCCCGGTGCTGGCCTGCCATTTACTCCCAATCCCATGTTCGCGACAGCACCATTGCTGGCCCTTCAACAACAACAACAACAACGGGCACAACAGATGATGCAGCAACAGCAACAGCAGCCATTGCAGAACACCATGAATTATCGACAGGCACCTTACACACCACGTCCACTACTTCAACATCAACAGCGGCAAATGATGATGCAGCAAATGAACCAAATGAACCAAATGAACCAAAACAACCCAACCAACCAAATGAGCCAAATGAGCCAAATGGCACAGGGACCAGAGACGAAGCAGGGCGTCAAGAAGGAGGACGAGACAACCCAAGAGCAAGGGGGAATGCCCCACCGGCCTCCACCAATTTCTACAAATAGCGGATTGTCTGTGTCTTCACTCTCATTACGAAGTCCAGCGATTACTTCTGACCACGATCGAAGGCAATCGGTACCTACAGCGGCCACTGGTACTATGAGTCCGGTCGATATTCGTGATCCAATGTCAGCAACCACCGAATCATCCCAGGGAAGATCCACATTTTCAAACGGGAGTTTCTCCCAGTTGAATCTTACACAACACAACCATATCACCGTAGGAGACTCTTCTGTCAACACCAATTTCGCCGCTCCTCTACAAGCAGAGCCACAGATGCTCCTCAACCCATCAGTAAACCCATTTGGTAATGATCCACTCCTCAATAATTGGAGTGGCATGGTAGGGCACGACACTTTCGCCAACAACAGCGCCGTTGGCGGCGACATGTACAACTATTACAATTACGGGGACGCTTCGATGAACCCCACTAGCCTTGGTAAACACCATGTTCAACCTACTTTCGATGGATTGAATACCACTCTCGCACCAGCAGCTTCGGATCAAACCCTTTCCAACGACTACACCCAAAGTTTTCTCGACCAACCCGTCGATAATGAATCATCAGAACAAAAGTCCATGGAATTACCAGAGAACAGCAATTGGGCCAACGACTTTTTCGATTACGAGACTTGGGATGCGAACGCGCCCTCTGCATCCCAGTAGTGTACATTAGTACACCAGAAATAATAACCATTGCCAGAAAGGCAGTACATGAACCATTGGTTCCAGAATCATTTTCCAGAGTACTCTACACCAAAACAGTTGTCATTCATGACAACCCAAGGCGTTTAGCCATCAAATCAAGCAACGGAAGCAACATCAACCCTCAAGCTTGATTCACGATGTGGCACTTACGTCGCAATACCATTTTTTTCATCGCGTTCCACACAACATCTCCACACAATCACGTCAGACTCTCAGACCGTTTCCCACTAGGTCTCGGGTAACTTGTCTGTCTAGCTTCGGTATTGTTAAGAAGCGCAAAGGAATCACGAATCGCAAATCGCAAAGCTTGTTTGCGTCTCGTCTCTTTTTTTAAGGAGAAAATCCACATGTTTTCGGGTAAAAGGAGCGATAGGCGTTATCTCACTTTCTTCCTCTTCGTGGAACACGAAACCTGGTTCCGCTTTTCTGGTTGTTTTTTTTGGTGTGTGTTTGCTCTTGGTTTCTATGAAGCAAGCAAGCAAGTAAGCGAATTGGAGCGAGCCCTTGAGCGTGGTAATGAATGAATGGGATGGAATGTGCTTGAGAAAGAATATTTCGCAAATTGGCGAGTTCGGCGTATAGGGTGTTTTCTCCTCCCGCGCTTTTTTTTTATTTTTGGACCTGAGAGGGGGCGATTACCCCCTTTTTTTTTTTGGCCTTTGAAAAAGATATCACACCTGTGTGGGGGTTTGAGTTTCTGTGAGCGATGTTTTTTGGGGGTTTGGGTTTGAGTTTGGTCTTAGGGGTAGATGATGGGATTTTGAGTTTGTGGATTGAGGTTTGAGAGAGGTATTTGAGTTTGAGGATTGAGAGAGCGAGGAATAGTGAGGAGAGGGATAGCGAGGAGTTAGTTTGAAAGGAATAGTGAGGAATAGAGTAAGGGTTGGTGTGAGAAGATGTCTCTGTCTGTCTGTGTGAAGCGAATGGAGTGAATGCGGAAAAGAACTGGGGATGTATAGCAGAAGAAAAGAAAAGTGAATGAATGAAATCCTTTTTTGGAACCAAAAGTGCTGTGGCTTGTTGGGGGTGAGGTTTTTTGTTTTGTTGGTGAGGTGTTGGTGTGAAGAATGTGTGAGTTTCATGGAGTTCACAAAGGTGATTGTTGATTGTTTTCCACTTTATAGGAATAGAGGGGATTTATCTGTCTTTTATATATTGGAGATGTACTAGTAAGAGAGGGATTTGAGAACTTTATATTGTGTTATTTTATTTTATACTAAGTAAACTAGATATACTAGATAATATAATAGAATATAATAGAATATAATAGAATATAATAGAATATAATAGAATGTAATAGAATATAATAGAATGTAATAGAATATAATAGAATATAATAGAATATAATAGAATATAATAGAATATAATAGAATATAATAGAATATAATAGAATATAATATAAAATTATTATAAAAATATGATACTTATTATAGATAAACTCTCCCTACCTCTCCTCCTTTATCGTATTTATTGTATACCTCCCTTTTCCTCTTCGCATAATATGCTATACTTCGAAACCTTAAAGCCTTTAAAGTCTGAAAAAGATTTCGGGGGATGAAATAATGATGAAAAATATTGGGGAGATGAGATATTTGAGAGATGAAATGAAACTCGGGAGATGAAATGAAACATCGGGGGATGAAATCGGGTATCCTGGTGTTTTAGGAAGATGTGTGACTTTTAGCGTTTTTGACGTACTTTTTAGGGATTTTGAAGATCTGGAGGGGACGGATTTATACTTCTAATAAGGAGAGTTTTATTGATAAATAGAAACGTTTATTAACAAGAGTACTTGTATTTAATAACAAAAAGGCCTTAACAACACCACCTATATAGCTAAATACATACCTACCCATCCACCACGGCATCTTCGAGTTTCGCAAGGACACTTGAGAGGTATGATTCTTCATCGCCTTTAACTTCGATTCCTGAGATTGCGATGGTTTTTTCTCGTGATTTTAATCCTCGGATTATGGAGATGTTTGATTTTGGGCATTTGAAGATCTGTTGGTGGGGGGTGTTAGAGGGGGATTTTGATATTTTGATATTGGTATTTGATAGTTATTTTGAGAAGGGGGGCGGGGTGGGTTTATAGGTATAGGATGAAGAGTGAGTAAGAACTGGAAATTAACATGGGAGAGAGAGAGAGAGGAGATTTCATAACAATAACAAAGCACCTACAACAAACAAAATACCCATTAAAAACCCCCATTCACAACATAAGAAAAAGATATAATTTTTTTCCAAAAAGAAAAAACAGCTAAAACTAACCCTACGAAACACCTCTTGAACCGCTTTATTCGCTTCCCCCTCTCGAGGTTGAGCTGAGACACAGACTTCTATTTTTGTGGGGGAGAGGGAGAGGATTCCTTGTCGATTTGCGCTTGTGTTGGGTTTGATGTGGCATGTGAGGTGGAGTTTTGATATTAGTGCTTTGGTTGATTTGGTGGAAGAGGATGAGGATATGAGGCGGATTGCTGATGTTGGTGGAAGGGGGGGCATTTGATGGTGAATGGAATTGAGAAGTTGGTAATAGGGATGCTTTCGCAGTTGGCTTGTTAATGTGTGAGGTAATGTGAATTATTTTAATGGGACTGAATAAAGGATTCGTTGAAGTGATTTTATATGTGCTCGTATGTGGTTATTGACTAAAAGAAGTGCACTGCCGCGCGCTTAAGCTGCCCCAAAATCAACGCGGTCCCAAAAACGAGGCTACCACCTTGTCACCTCGAAAACCTCGAGTCGATTCCTTCACTACCGAGTTAACAAAGGAATCATCCCCAAGGCCAGCATACACTCGAAAACACGGCGTTCTTCTGGAATACTTCACGACTTCGGGCACTGCTATTTGGCAGGATGGCCGGTCGATCGAATGGAAACGCAAATGGAGTGCAGCACACCCTGACGGCACTCAATCGTTGGTCCGTCGCAAACAAACAATTACCTTGTGAGTCATTATTGGATCTGCGGGGAGGTTTGCTTCTTACCAGATTTAGTGGTCGAGAAGATTAGGGCAATTCACGTTTACGATTTCGATAATACTCGTAAGTATATCATCAGCGATGCGCCTGCACATATTCTAACACCCTCGCAGTCTTCAACAGTCCCCTCCCAAACCCGAAATTATGGAATGGTCCTACGATAGGCTTCCTGCAGACACAAGAAGGTATCCAATCAGGCGGATGGTGGCATGATGCCCGAATCCTTGGAGCTACTGGTGAGGGCGTCGAGAAGGAAGAGCCTCGTGCTTGGGAGGGCTGGTGGAATGAACGAATTGTCGAACTCATCAGGCTCAGTATGCAGCAAAAAGATGCCCTCACAGTTCTCCTTACTGGTCGTGCGGAACCTGCATTTGCTGCGTTGATCAAGAAGATGCTTGCTGCCAAAGGTCTAGATTTCGACATGATTTCGTTGAAGCCCACTCGAGGTCCAAATCAGGAGTTCTTCTCGAGTACAATGAACTTTAAGCAATGCTTTTTGGAAAGCCTGACGGAGACGTACAAGGTGGCAGAGGAAATCAGGATCTATGAGGACCGACCCCGTCATGTCAAGGCTTTCAGAGACTATTTCACCGACTACAATAGACGTCAAAACGGTGTGGGCGGAACCCCAACTCGTGGCCCTATTGTTGCAGAGGTAGTCCAGGTAGCTGATGGTGCCACGCAGCTGGATCCCATCATTGAAACCGCTGAAGTCCAGCGCTTGCTCAATGATCATAATACCCAAGTCACCAAGGCCCGCCGCGGCACGCGTCTTCAGATCAAAAAGACAGTTTTCTATACCGGCTACTTGATCAGCAACACTGACACGCAGAAGCTACTTACCTTAGCTCAGCTCCCGCCCAACATGCCCGATGCTGAGATGAAGTTCCTTGCGAACAACGTCCTCATCACGCCGCGTCCCGCGCCCGAGAGCATCCTCGAGAAGGTGGGTGGTATGGGTAGTAAGACGACCTGGGAAGTCACCGGGACCGCTGTCTTTGAGAGCAAGATCTGGGCCGCGTGCGTGAAGCCTGTTCCCGAGACTGCAAAGTACTACACCGAAAACCCGACTCCTATAGTGGTGCTCGCGTTGCGCAAAGGCGCCCGGCCCATCGACGCAGGTAAGATCCAGAATTGGCAACCTGTGCCGCCCGAGAAGCAGTTTGTGTTTGAGAGTACTGTTGGGGAGAAGATCTTGCTTCGTATCGAGGAGGAGAATCCCACGGAAAATGAGTATGAGAGTTTGTTTCCGAATAAGGCTCTGAAGCGGAAGCATGATGAGGATGACACGAGGCAGTCAAGTGGCTCATATGGCGGAAACAACAATGGTGGGCATGGGGGTGGACGAAATCACAATCAAAAGGAGAATTACAATCCCAGAGGTGGTCGGGGAGGACGTGGTAATCGTGGAAATGGAGGCGGTCGAGGGGGCCGTGGTAATAATGCTCGTGGTGGACGAGGACGTGGAGGAGGCCATGGCTATCGATCACTTGATGATGTTGACAGAAATCACACCGGCACACCTCCTTCATACAATGCCGCTGTTGCCTATGAGGATTTCCCACCGCTGCAAAAGCAGTACCAGACTCCTCAGCAACTTGTACAGCAACAGTTTCAACAGTACCAGAATTACCAACAGTCGATGCAGGCAAAGGGCAATAATAAGCAAGGCAATGGAGAGTTGCAGTACAACTAGTGCGAATCATCTGTATTCTTGAGATCGGGCTTTTCACTTTGACTTTGCAAAAAACATTATTGTAGGATTATCTGGCATCGAGGGAGTAAAAATGGGATGGTATGCATGAATATGGAGTTGGGGTATATTGATTTTGAGGATTATTACGTCGTTCATCGAGCGAGGCTTGTGGACTTGAGTATATATAGGGGTATAAGATATCGACTTGATGTTTCAGTTGGAAGATGAGATTCTTCCTGCTAGGTATAAGAGAGATGAAAATTCGAAGCTTTTTTGGTATTCACTTGCTTTAAACCTGGTGCTCTTTTCCTCCACTGTAGCTGGCTAGCACGAGGAATCAGGTCTTGAACGGATGTTCTTAAATTGATGAACAGTGGTAAACATGCCCCCCGAACCTTGATGCCTTATCGGAGAAAATAGAGGCCTTAGAATCTCCTGTAAACAGTAGCAACAGAGTCCATAGTCTTGATGTAGCAACTGTCCTCGACAGTCTGTCCTGTACTAGCCCACACCAACCCGAATATGAAACTCTGAAACTTTAAACTTATCTGAAATTTTCCGTTTTAGCGACGGTAGGTTTATTTTCGACGGCAGCTACTATTTCGCTGGTTCGTTTGGCAGTACCTCGTTGTTCAATTTTTTTGGGGGGGGGGGGATTCTCGACGAACCGTTGGTAAGAGGATAAAAGCTACGCCTTCCTGCTGCCCGATATCATTGGCTGTCTTCATCAATGACCATCAGGTCATCGATGTACTTCTCCACCCCCATGGAATAAGGGGGACACCTGTTTCATTGTCTGGACCCTTCGTTAAGGGGTCTTGAAAGGGAGTGCTACACTACACACCTTTCATCCAGCTAGGCTTAACTAGCTAGCCAGGTGTATTGTTCCTTGTAGTGTTCCTATCCAACCTTTCGTCAACGAACCTCGAATGTAAAAGGGAGGTTTGGATAGTGTCAGGGGTTGTTTTGATAGGTAAGGAAGCGCATGATGACCTTCCTTCGCTTTTTGATTAGAGTTAGACAACAACACCCTAGATTTTAATATCTAAACAACTCGCCTCCACCTCATCATGAAAATAACATCATATTCAAGGATTTAATTCACTATTCCATCATGTATGTATATGACTAGCAAGAACCCTCCTCAAAGTCTCCTTTTTCACAATAAACTGCCCTCTCACCGTGGTAGAACGAGAACATCGACACACCAGAGAAACAGCAGTTATTGAGTGACTGGACTCTCAACGGTAGAGGGGAGGGAAACTGAGTTGCAAGTACACCACGGGTGAGAGTGAATCCTGAGGAATTATCGTGTTGTGTGATTGTATTTTACAATCGTAGACGACACTACTAAGGTCGGATGACGGTGAACTTTTCTTCGACAGCAATTATTACAGGGGTACTTTGAAAAAGGACCTTAGCTGTTGCCGCTTTTGGGCTTATATATCGAGTTCGGCGGCCCCGATACCAAATGGGTCTTTTTGAGTATTCCTGGCTAGCAGCCTTTGATTTAGATTCACTGGTAAGGGATGGTTCCTCTCTGCGAGGAAGCACCTTCTATTGTGCGAGGTAGGTATTAATTCGACTTGCGAGGACTTTAATTGAGTCGAAAGCGATGGTTTGAGAATTGGCACGTTTTACAATAATCCGTTGCCTATTGTCTTGTAGGAATTGAAAAAGGATAATGAAAGATGGGTTTTGAGACAGCATATAAGAATGAGAGATAATGTGAGGGTGCGGGAGAGTTACTTTAATCTTTTACATCTGACTACAGAAAAAGGATGTCTAGTTATAAATTATAGCGAAATAGAGTGATGTTAATAAATAAAAGAATCAATTCACTCTCTGCTAATAGGAATTTCAAGTTTGATTCATTTATAATTCATAGACCAAGCTTCTTTGAAACAGCAAATCTTCTATAAAAGGAAAATGGCGGAATCATAGTTGCTTTTCAACATCCATAACCTACCCCCCCACTCTATCAAGCACATATACCGGAGACCAAATCTTAGGTAAACATCTAACAGACTTAAATCACGAAAATCCTGCGACGGTTTCGAAAGTACATCTGAATCTTTGAAGAATTTCGACTGTACTATTGTTTCCGACGGTAACATCTAAAGACCTACAAATTTCTTAGCTGTCGTTTCATGACTGTTCAAGATGTTGGTCACTTACTATGGTGTGCTTTGATATCCTGTAAAAGACTATCGTGTGAGGGTAAGGGACTTTCCATGGTATCGTTGGCTATCAGATCGACGCTGTCTTGATCATGTATTGTATTTAGAGCTCCCAAATGAATCTGAAATAGTGATAATCCTTGAAAAAATAAATGAATAGATGAATTTAAAGCTTGATTTATTTTCATGAAGTAGCTGAAAAGAAACTAATAATTAGATGAATTTCATGAATATTCATATATTTTATGTAGGTTTTAGGGTAATCCCCTTATACTATAAAGGGGGTTATTATTTCTCAGTTCCTATAGAATAAGAATGGGTTTATTCCCGAGAAATACCTTTTTATAAAAACAATTGTTTTCTAGGGGGGAAAGGAGTATTACCATTTTAAGACCCGGAAAATCATTAATCCTCTTCCGGTGTAAATTATATGAAATATTTCATGAAGTTCTGTTAATTATACCACATGAACTGAATTCTCTCCTAGTTGAACGAAACGAATCATGAATTTGAAAGTAGATTTCATCTATTCTTTAACTGCAAATTTAATTTGCATTGGGGATGAATTGTCGTACCAAGGCCGATATTTCTTGGTTGGCTTGCCTGGCCCGATTGTTTAGCTCTTGGTGGTGAATGGCGGACTGCTCTCTCCATTTCCGAGAGCAGGTCCGATCGCAACTTTGTGGGATTGAATTTCGGAAATTGTAGTAACCCCCTTCAAACTACATCACCAATAAGTCTCAAAACTTTCATGGCTTGTTAATCTGAAGTCTTTAATCCAAAAAGCTCTCATGTTACTTCTATGCTTTGTCGGTCCTTTAAAAAACCAAGGGATAATTAAGTGTCAGGCTAGTACTTTATAAAGTAAAGACTCTTGGTGAAGGTTCTAATCGCTTTTTGTCTTCGACTTTGCTTTTGGCTAGGTCTACTAAGAGAAAGGCTTTGTGTCTGAATAAGGATTCTACCTTGAGTAAGAATTGAATTCAGCAAGTCTTCTCGTGGACTGTAGATAAGTGGATCACTTCCTGCTCTTCGCTCTGGTCAAAGTGGGATGTGACCTAGGTAGTCCTGTTGCAATTGTATCAGGGTAGAAGAAACCCAGGGAAATTGTTGAGAGACTGAGATGATTCCGCTCACTGAGGGCTCACGGAAATAAAATCGCTTCAAAAATTCATGAATGTATCATCAAGAACGCGGTGTAATTTCAAATCTAAATGCTTCTAAATGCAATTCTAAAACAAATCTAGGTCTATCTATATGGGTATATCATCTTTCATCGGCTTTTTCCTCGCAGGATCAAGCTCCTTCATAATCCATTCATAGACCGCCCATTGCGCAGCATTGACAATGAATGCTCTGATACTGCAAACTGCCAGCCCTCGGAAGAACACATTTGCGCCTTCACTTCTATATGCATTCCTTGCCATTTCAATGGCCCCCAGTCTTCGTTGTGGCGGGGCTTCCACTGCACTTGCAAGTAATGGAGCGCTCTCCAACTGACCCATGGCTTGCGTTTGAACTCTTGTTTTGATGACATCGAGGGGAAATATGCTGGCCCAGGTGACGACTCCAGCTAGGCCTCCACATAAGAGGACTTTTGCGGCTTCTTGGGCGGCTGGGGATTCGACTCGTTGGCCATCGACCATTTTTGACATCATCAGGCGTGTGCTCAGTTCGTAGGACCAGAAATAGAAGCCGTAGCCAATGCTATCCCTAAGGGCTGTGACAACGCCTCCAAAGTATAAACCTCGAATCCCCTCTGTCCGTATGATTTCCTTTGTTATGCCCCAGCTCGATACTGCTGCTGCTGAAGAGGACATCTGGGCTCGACATTTGATGAGTTCGGTGGGTGTACTAACAACCCATGTTGCAAGGCCACCAATGGCTCCTGCTATCCAAGTTGTCCATAGATTCGGCGCGACGCCAGTTGAGTTTGTATTCAAAACATTCGATGTGCGATTGTAGGTCATAAAAAGTAAGGCGTTCAATGCTCCATATCCAAGAATTGGAGCAGTACATCCGCGGATGAGGGATCCTGCCGAGGAGAATTGCGATGTGTAACTTGATGGTGTGGATTTTATTATGCTGGGACTGCCAGCTTGTAATTTGACTTTGATGACATCTAAAGGATTTCCAAGCAGAATTCCCACGGCGCCTGAGATGTATCCGGCCCAAAAATCGGCGGACATGATGCTTCGTCTGTTCGTACGTTTCTAAAGAGTGTAGGTGTGTTGGTTGAGATATTGCTGCTATGTCGAAATATTGTACAAATATACAGGTGGAGTCTCCGTTTCGTTCCGTGACTTGATACCCTTAGATTCTCCCCTCAGCTATCCCTTTCCAGGGCTTCTTTTGCTTTGAATGTGCCAACACAGGATCTGCGTGGTTTCTAACGGTTTGCTTCGCGATTGTGATCTGGGTCAACAGGCCGAGGAAGACAACGCCCCAGCCCAGACCAGCTCTCAGCGGTCGGGGAATGTGAAAAGCGGTGTTGTTAGAGGCAATTGCTGGCGTGGTCCTCTTGATGTATTGATGATGGCCAACTTGAGTCGCAAAAGCTCCGATCAATATCGGGGTCTGATTGTTTGCAAAGAAAAGGTCGAATGCCGAGGGAGGGGCCATTGCGATTAAGGCGGGGTTGCGGGTGTTGGGCCGGTTCGTTTTAAACGTCACGATGGGGTGACTTGTGCAGATGGTCAGATTATGGGGATAGTGAAATGTGGAGAAGTGAATTGAATATAAAAAAGGTGTTTAAAGAAATGAGAGAAAAGACACTTGAGAGAACTTATAAAGATGAGGTAAAAAAAGGAGAAAGGGAGAAAGGAGAAAACGTCATGGACCACGATAATTGTTCGGAGAACTTGCGGCATTTCCAACCTGGAAAAATCTTCAAGTCTGGCTTCTAATGATTGACAGGGGTCGGAGTCACGTGCTACCTTGTTAGATTAGTCACGACCCAGGCTGCAGGTGAGGTCCCGTCCAGGGTACAACACACGTGCTAGTGCTAATCAGCGCGTCAAGTTCGCGTTTCAATCAACATTCATTCTGCCTAATCGCCACCTCGAATTAGTTTATCGCCCCAACGACTTCAGTGCATATGAACCGAAGGATATCCAAAGCAATTATGAATATTTGATGGTCATTGAACAACCATCATGATGCTGATAACTCCTCCAGACGCTGTCGACGTCCTGCCGGCAAGCACACCGGTTGTCCCCAGAAAACGACTCGGAACGGTTGCGGGAACTCCCCAGAGCGTTGGTGATTTGAAGAAGCCCTTCAAGATCACATTGAGCGATGACAAGGAAAATACGCCTATAAAGAAGCCAGCTTCAACCCAATCTGCGAGATACAGCATCCCGCAAACCGGCGATCGACTCCATAGACCATTCAAATGCCCTGGTTCAGCGACAACCACGCGAGTATCTGCGAAACCCGCGAGAAAGAGAAGGAAGGTGGATTATGGAGGAGCGGATGGAGAGCAGGAAGAGGGCGACAAGCCATGGACGAATGAGGACCGCATGGCCCTTGCGAATAGAGATGCGAATAAATTCCCGACATTTCAAGTTAAGGACAAGGAAACGATGTTCAGGAAGCGCTTTGCGGTTCCTTTGATCAATAAGGACTCAAGTGCCTACAATCCGAATCGACCTCCTCCTACACTCGGCTTGCGACAGGGTGCGATATTTGTTTCAAAGGCATTGCACGATCCAAGCGGGGAATTTGCCATTGTTCTCTATGATCCGACGATTGACGAAAAGCCAAAACCCGAGGAAGAGAAGAAAGCCGAGGAACAAGCCCCTAAAATTGATGCGCCATTGGTACATAAAAGTCTGGCTGAGATTTTGGGAATCAAGAAAGTAGTGGAGGGGGAACGACCCAAAGTACCTGTGGTTATTGACCCAAAGCTTGCGAAGGTTTTGCGTCCCCATCAAATTGAGGGTGTGAAGTTCATGTACAAATGCGTTACGGGCATGATCGAGGAAAACGCAAATGGTTGTATTATGGCAGATGAAATGGGTCTTGGAAAAACTCTACAATGCATCACTCTGATGTGGACATTATTGAAACAATCTCCGGAAGCAGGAAAGGGCACAATTCAAAAGGCAATCATCGCTTGCCCCTCGAGTCTGGTGAAGAATTGGGCAAACGAATTGGTCAAATGGCTGGGCCCGGATGCTATTCAGCCCTTTGCAATCGACGGAAAGGCGACGAAAGAAGAACTCACCCAACAACTAAAGCAATGGGCGATCGCCACTGGTCGTGCAGTTACCAGACCAGTAATTATTGTCTCTTATGAGACTTTACGACTGAATTGCCATGAACTGAAAAATACGAAAATCGGCCTCATGCTGTGCGATGAGGGCCATCGATTGAAAAACGGAGATAGTCAGACATTCACTGCTCTGAATGAACTCAACGTCACCAGAAGGGTAATCTTGTCTGGTACCCCTATCCAGAATGATCTTTCCGAGTACTATGCTCTTGTCAGCTTCGCAAATCCCGGCCTTCTTGGTACACGATTGGACTTTCGCAAGAAGTATGAGATTCCAATACTAAAAAGTCGAGATGCTGGAGGTAGCGACAAGGACCGAGAGAAAGGTGATGAGCGTCTTCGCGAACTTCTTGAAATTGTGAACAAGTTTATCATTCGAAGGACAAACGATATTCTCTCAAAATACTTGCCTGTCAAGTACGAACACGTCGTATTTTGCAATCTTGCTCCCTTCCAACTCGACCTGTATAACTATTTTATCAGCAGTCCCGATATCAAGGCTTTGCTTCGTGGCAAAGGATGTCAACCTCTGAAGGCTATCAACATGCTCAAGAAACTTTGCAATCATCCAGATTTACTGAACCTTTCGGAAGACTTGCCAGGATGCGAGCAATTTTTCCCAGAGGATTATGTTCCGAAGGATGGTCGAGGCCGAGACCGAGATATAAAGCCTTGGTACTCTGGAAAAATGCAGGTTTTGGATCGTATGCTTGCCCGAATCCGCCAAGACACGAATGACAAGATTGTTCTGATCAGCAATTACACCCAAACTCTTGACATGTTCGACAAGTTGTGTCGAAACAGGGGATATGGAAGTCTTCGCTTAGATGGTTCAATGAACGTCAGCAAGAGACAGAAATTAGTCGACAAATTCAACGACCCCGAGGGAAGCGAATTCGTCTTTCTCCTCAGTAGTAAGGCCGGAGGATGCGGTCTCAACCTCATCGGAGCCAACCGTCTGGTCCTCTTCGACCCAGACTGGAACCCGGCTGCCGATCAACAGGCCCTGGCACGAGTATGGAGAGACGGGCAGAAGAAGGACTGTTTCGTATACCGCTTCATCGCCACGGGTACCATCGAAGAAAAGATTTTCCAGCGACAGTCTCACAAGCAATCTCTCTCGTCCTGCGTAGTGGACTCTGCGCAAGACGTGGAACGACACTTTACGCTCGATAGTCTCCGAGAGTTGTTCCAGTACCATGGTAAGACGACCTCGGATACGCATGATACTTTTAAATGCAAGCGCTGCAAGCCCGACGGGAAGCAGTATATCAAGGCCCCGGCAATGATGTATGGTGATACGAGTACGTGGAATCATTTTGTCAACGAGACGATGAAGCCCATTCAGGACTTGCTGTTGAGACAAGAGGTGGGTGATAAGGAGGTGTCTGCTGTATTCCAGTATATTTCCCATTGAAGAAATGGGGTCTTTGTCATGGTACATTTTTATTTTTTACTGTTGTCTTTTGTCACTTAGCGTAAGACTGGGCTTGGTGCTCTTGGGCGTAACGGAAATGGGAGGGAGAATGAGTGGGATGAATCGGCGTATTCAGGGCATTAGATTTAAAATAGGAAGATGGAAAACCACCTTCCATTGTTAGACCAGATTTTATTTTCATTCACAGCGTCCTTATTCCGTAATATTGGTCTCGGGCTTTTTTCTGTGAGCGCAAATTCTCCGGAATGCATTGAAAACATGTAGCGATTGTGCATTAGGATCTTCAGTGGATGTTTTGATGGCGTACTACTTAATAGCTGAGATATCCTGTTACGAGAAATGGACTTGCATGGGGAAGTTCTTGCTTTCCTTGCTCCAGGAAATCGCATGATATGACATTAAGAAGAGGCAAGGAGACAAAATGACGATGCCTGTGAAACGAGAGAAGCGGCTTCCAACTCATACCAATTAGGCGGAATGCTGATCTTCTCCCCTCTTGCCTTGTAACCTCAAGCTCACCCCGCAAAGACCAACTGTTGTGTTTCCTCGCCTAGTCGATCACGGTTACAGCCGGAGATTGTTTGGGTTACTTGTGTGGGACGAGAAAGCCTGAATCAGGAAGTGTTACGCTTGTACTTCCAGCTTGGTCACTTCTTTGGGACGTCGAGTTGATGTTGTTGAGACAAGATTGTATCACAATGGGGAAAGAGAGAAGTAGGACAAAATCGTATATATTGAAAGGTAAGAAAGAAAACTCGGTTACACCAGAAAATCCAACCCGACCCATCGCATCCCAACCACCATCTCTCCTCCTCTTCGTCGTCTCTGTTAATTAGAAGATAAGACTAATGTGTGACAACACAGTTCCAAAAGAAGTACAATCCAATAAAAATAAATGAAAAATCGATAGGGTTTTCTCAATCCTAATATGCTTCCTCTTGCTTCTGCCCTCTTATCCTATTTCAAATTTCCTTCTCTCACGTGTCTCTTCTCTTCACTCTCATTCTCGAAGCACCGAATTCTCGCTGACCACTAGAAAATATGTTCTTGGCTGGCTAGTTTGAGCAGCGAAATGGAGGAAATGCGTTTAGAGAACGTTGATGGGGATGATCACGTTGCAAACATTGATTGGTGAGCCATTAAGAATATTGAGCAGCTGATTTTCTCCCATCAGTATTGTCTCAGATCATGGAGCAGAAGGATGGAAACCAGAAGGCGAGAATTGGGGAGAAACTTACGCCACCACTAGAACTTTGAGGTTGGATAGTCTGAGTATTTCCGCAGCAAGCAGTGGTTCCCTGACAAGACGAGGGAGAAATTACGCTACCTGTTCCATTTCCATCATAAATTAGCAATAATTCAAGTTCCCTATCTTTTCTTTTGAAGGGTGGGGTGCAAGGACAAGTGTGAAGAAGGAAAATGGAAAACACATACAAGCAACACCAATTTGAGCAGTAGTATCCTTCAAAATCCCATCAAGGTTGAGACCACCAAGGATACCAGAGAGGATACCAGTCGGAGCGAGGAGGGACTTGAGTATATCCTTGTTATCTGGGTTTCCGTATGTTTGGCGGCAGCAGTTCAATGATCCCCCTGCTGCTTGACAGGTACCGCCATCTGAGCGGGAGAGAACAGTTGGGACGGCGACTGCGAAGGTCGCGAGGGATAGGGTGGTGAGGAATTGTGTGAACTGCATTTTGATTGTAGGCTTGATTGGTGGTGGTTATGGAAAGCTGGCTGGAAAAAGTGAGATGGTCGAGGATCAAACTGTTGGCTTGTTCTTGTAGGTGTGAGTTGAACTGTTGAACTGTTGGAGTGATGAGGTGAGAACGAGGAGGTCAATGATCTGATGTTATATAGAAAATAGATGGTCCTCTTCCCCGAGAAGTGGTTACGTCGGCTTGAGACTTGCTGATAGTTTCGGACTTAGTACTACTTTGATTGCCTCTTCCAGCCAACGTTACTCATAAAGTCTTAAGCCAAGAAAACAAGTTGAAGGTTCATTGTGAAACCAGATGGGCAAAGACATTAATGATGTAGAGTCGTCGCCGACCAAGGAAATATCTGGCTTAGGTGTAGTACCCTCTCCACTTAACGACTTATCAGAAAATCTTGCCGTCACTTATGAGTTGTCTTCTCAGTCTTGAATTGAAACAAATGATGAACACTCTCTCAAGTAGCCAGCTATAACAACCAACTTAATTACCGCAAGTATTTGATTAGAGACTACCAAAAGTCAGTAAAACATTCAGCTCAAGAGAGTACATGTAAAACCAGAGGAAAGAAACAATATCACCTGATTACTCCGGGAAAAGAATTCGGCCCGCCACACTCGATCACAAAGACATAGAATCTCGGGAACCAAGTACGATCTCATCCGAATCGCAACATACCTAACCCCGCCAAGGTAAAACCCTTCAAGCGTAGATCGACGTCAAAGGAGGCCTCGCCACAATACATCACAAGGTTAACATGCGGCTAGAATCAAAAATAGACGAACCTCAGGCGCCCCAGCTAACATGCACGCCTAAAAGCAAGGTTCAAGAGACGGAGAAACAGGTACCACGCGATAGAACACAAGACGTGTGCAAGGACGAGGAAGAGGAAACTCCGATCTACATTTAAAATCATGAAAATAGATAAAACAAGAGAGGAAAAGGAAAGTGGACTGATTCGAGATGCGAAAAATGGACGGCGCGTGTTAAGAGAAAGGATATTGTACGTAGATAACAATCAAATTTGCCTCAAAGCTTCTCCCAAGAGCGTACTATCAATAATTCCAGAAACCGGACGATGAGGCATGAAATCTCGAAAACAACGATGAGAGTATGTAGTGCCGTATGTTATACGAAAATGCTCAGAGACATGAAACTTCTCATTTAAAATCAGACTCCCACACGCTCCACCACACCCCTATATTCGATGCTACTACCAAATCCAACATCTTGAACCCCTCATCGTATATTATAAGCTTACCGAGTTTCGCTCTTTTCCCTCGATTGCCACCGCCCGCTTTTTCCTGTCCAAGACTGAGGTCTAACCTGCCATCATCATAGTCGTCATCACTCGGATCAGCTGCGTAGGACGAGTAATTCGATCGTGGTGGTAAGGGTGGGCGATGTTCTGCGTCGTTCGGATTTAAGGTTGAGTGTGAGGAGGACTGTCCATAGGGAGCAACTGCTCCGGAGGCATCTGAAGAGGACTTGCTTCGGATGTGGCCAAATTTCGGAAAAGAGAATCGTTTGGGACTTGTGCTACCTTTGGCACTCGCTGTAAAAGAGGCGAATACATCGGAGGAAGGTAGGTTGAAGCGAAGTTCACTTACAGCCGCCGAGGCTTGTGGTGTAGCCATCGAGTCCGAGGCACTACTTGTTGTAGGCGGTAAGGTATGTTTGCATTTAAGGGATCTTCCTCCTGAGCCCGTAGAAAACTTGCAACGCCCTCCCCACGGGCTAGTGAAGATATATCCTTTGGTGAGTGATCTGTCTGGGGATACTCCCTCTCCCTCAAAGTTATCCTGTGTGGAACTGCTACCGTAATCTCTGCCACGCGTGGAGGCAAGGCTTCCGGTGGATATACTGGAATCATTTCTCTTATGTTGAATCGAAGACCAAAAATTAGCTCCCTCCATGGTTATTTTACGGTCAAAGCTCGACGCAAGAGGAGGTGCCTGTTGGCTTTCGCGATTGAGAGGCATTTTCTGCGCTGGGTTTGTAGAACTGCCTCCAAAGTATTTGGGCGAGTGGGAGTTTCGAAAAGTTGTGTAACCAGGTGCTGTAAGCTGGACTGACATGTCAAAATAAGGCTTCTTCTGTGGTGATGCTGATCCTTGTTCATTGCGCCAACCATCGGTGGTAGGACATCCAGCGACAGTTCCTATGTTCCATTGCGCTCCAGTAGTCGGATCCCGCCGTATGATTGTTATTGAGAATGAATTATGAGGTCTTTTATAGTTGAATCCCGATGGTCCGGGTCCAGAGCTTCTTGTCGTCTCATAACTGGCCTTTGAAATGAAAGGATCTTCCTGTGACGGCTTGGGACCTTCATTCTCACTTCCCGGTAATTGGGGTAAAGGTTTTCTTCCTGGTGTAGAACCGGGCATCGGTGAGCGGGCTGCCAAAGGCTTTCTTGCAATTGAGCGTTGGCTTTGACTTTTCCCGAGGGTCGTTGAATACAATCCTGAATTTCCAGAAAGATCTTCCACCGGACGAGGGATATCGAGGGAAGCCCGAGCCGATTCTGGGAGGGGCTTGCGTGGTAAGTCCATGCTTGGTCGACAGCTACTCTCCTCTGGTAGACTGGTTCGATCGTCCTCCATCAGTCGAAGATCATCCTCGGTGTTTAGGTGAAGATAATACAAAGAACTGGCTACATCATGGGCAGTGACATTTTTGAGTTGTGGCTTGAGAGTTGAAAGGATTATATCTGATAAAAATAAGCACTTGAAATAATAGCATGATAATATGAGAACGTGACCTACCTCGGCTGCCAGGCACTCGGGCAATATATAAGGTCAGAGGTTGTCGTCTCTGCTCGGTTGGATTCCTAGGGTATTTCGGAGGGTTTGAAGCCAGTTGTGTGATATCAGAAAGCGAGCTGGCTTCCACAAAACTGGGAGCGGGAGCCATGCCCAAGGGTGCGAACTGAGAGCAAGTAGAGCGGATCTTCCCCAGATTTAGTACCCGCGTGTGCCTAGTAGCTGGAGTTGAGAGAGTTGGAAATTCGAGGAGAAGAGCAGAGCTAAAGAACACTTCTCTTAACAGTATCCCAATATAATCTTGCCTGAGAATCCTGGAGGTCGTGATTCTTGTGAAACTTGGTGTTCAGCTTAACCCCAGTCACAATGTTGTTGTGTTGTGGTAGAAGTTGGTGAATGTTTGAAAGATGGTTGAGAATCACTGAGAAGACAAAGATCAAAGGAATCAAATTACGGCGATGCCGTGGCCATAAAGCTATTCACGGCCGGACTTTGGGTTTGGCTGTGGTTGTTGCTTGCGTTATCCTTGGAGGCTGTGTCTGATCTGCCTATACCAAGTCTCAAATGTGTGGTGAGTTAAGCGGCTGTCAGAATTCAGCCTCAAAAGTGATGAAAAACAAGGAGTCTTTCATTAAAGGACCTTTGCCATTTTCAGAAAACTGAACTGCAATATTGGTGGTGAAGTTGTAGATGTGGTTTGTTCTAGTCCAACTTCCTAGATGTTGGATGCTGGCAAGGAGGTGAGGAGGTGAGGCAAGTTTTAAGTGCTGGCGCTACAGGGGTGGCTGATTGGTCCGGTAATTAATACTCCGACTAAGCAAAAAAGTTCGCGCACATCTTCTTGAAAACTCCATCTGCACAATTGTTCCAACAGCAGCACCAAGTTCCCCGCCACCGTACTAGAAATCAATTCTGGTCCTGGAGATTGTTAGTATACTTCAAAGTTATACCAATCGGTTCATCTCTCAATTCCATGCACCATGGCGGACAGCACCCTGGAGGTAGATCCCCTCACCTTCTCCCCCGCCTTTTCTCTAGATCGCATTTACTAAGATCGCATAGGAACGATTGCGGGAACATGCAGAATCCTTTGATGGCTTACTGTCCCTCATCCCAGCGAAACATTACTATGGAGAAGACAATAGTGTATGTTAAATCCTGGTCCCAGCCATCGAACATGTAGCTTACAGACCCCGCGCAGGATCAATGGAAGAAGAAGAAGCAGACCAAGGAGCAAGCTGCTGCGGCGAGACGAGCGAAACTCGACCCCGACTCCGACAAGCTCAAGAGTGCGAAGGATATCATGGACGAGCGAGTACGAAAGAGGAAGGCTGCTGAAGCGGAGCTCGAGGCGGATGAGGAGGAGTCCGATATCGAGGGTGTAGAGAAGGAACAACCAAAGGAAGGCCTGAAGGTTCCCCAGGAGAAGAAGCAGAAGAAGCAGAAGGTCGGGCCCGAGTCAGAGAGTAAAGACGACACAAATTCTGCCGAGGCAAAAATTTCAGCCGCTGCCGAAAAACTGGAGAGACAACGACTGAAGCAGGAGCGAAAGAAGGAAAAGAAATCAAAGAAGGCTGAGAAAGCGGAACAGAAGAAGGACAAGGTTACTACTGCTCCCGAAACTAAAGTCGCCAAAGCACCTGCACCAAAGAAGGCTGACGCTGAGGATGGCGGTGTGGATGTAGAGGAGGCAGTTGAAAATGAAATCGTCGCATTCGAGGCCGACGGTTTAGAAGAGAAGCCAGTTTCCTCTTCATCGCCGAGTCCCAGTCCCCAATCGCCCACATTTGACAGCAATTCCAAACCACCGAGCACCACCAACACATCTACAACTTCAACAATACCCCCGGCCACCGCACCTAGACACATCAAACTCCCAGCAGATCCAGAAATACTAAGAGCACGATTAACAGCACGGATAGAAGCCCTCCGAGCTGCTCGTAAGGCAGATGGTCCCGATGGGGCACCGGCGCGAAATCGACAAGAGCTTCTGGAATCACGGAGGAAGAAGGAGGAGCAGAGACGAGCACATAAGAAGCAACTTCGACTGCAGGCAAAAATCGAGGAGGAAGAACAACGAGAGGCCGCCATCGCATCAGCCCGAGACTCACCAGCTTCAAGTATGATGAGCCCCTCTGTATACTCGCCACCCCAAAACTTCTCCTTCGGACGTGTAGCCTTCGCGGACGGTCAGCAACTCGGAGACGATTTGACAACAACCCACGCCCCGAAAAAGAAGGGTCCACAAGATCCAGCGACGGCTCTACAGGCAACGGAAAACAAACGATTGCGATTAGCAGGGTTGGACGAGAAGAAACGTGCCGATATCGAGGAGAAAGACCTGTGGCTCAATGCCAAGAGGAAAGCACACGGCGAAAAAGTACGAGACGACACCTCCTTACTGAAAAAGACCCTCAAACGAAAAGAGAAAATGAAGAAAAAGAGCGAGAAGGAGTGGACGGAGCGAAAAGAAGGTGTCGCAAAGGGAATAGCGATGAAGCAAAAGAAGAGGGAAGAGAATCTTCAAAAACGGAGAGACGGGAAGGGTACGAAGGGCGGAAAAGTCAAAAGCAAGGGGGGTAAACCAAAGGTCAAGTCTAGACCGGGATTTGAGGGCAGTTTTTCGAGTAAAAAGAAGTAGAAAAGGGACATAAGTTCAGCGGGGCGTCTCGGTGTTGCACATTTTCTGTTAATAGCCATGGTTTATTGCCAAGTGAGTTTGCTTGGGCAATGACCTATGAGATATTGTATGAAGTCTAATACAAATACAAACTTTTTATGTACATATTACATTGGTCCCAAATTGTGATTTCAAGTGGTGCGTAGTGTGTGTTGGAACATTCCTGTATTTTAAAAGCAATCCAGTCGTCATGTATTCGATAACAGCACCGCTCTTCACAAATCGCCAGATTCGACGTTATCGTACGATTATTTTGGTTCCAGATCCGACTTAAGTTTTTGTCTCAACTTTGGAGAAAAATGACAGTATACAAACCTTTCTGTTCTCTTCCTCGCTCACAACATTCAAGTATCACTTACAGTCAACTTCACTAGTCACAGACTGCTGCAATAAGTAAATAGGATTTGTACTACCAAACTTCCTTGCCCAACAAAACGCACCTAAAATGTACAGTGGACACCTAAAGAACCAAAGTGAAGAAAAAAACGAAGGATTTCATCCTTCATACATTTCTGGGCGTAGAGAAGAAAAAAAGAGATTTCATTCATCAATAGAATAACGAAAAAGAGAGAAACAACCAAACCCCCAAGCGCCTGTGCAACTATATTTTCTTTCGTCTCGGCAATGACAACTTGCTTTCTGGTATTCTGGTTTTTTTTGGTTGAATTCGGGCAAGCTATTACGACAATGGAGAAGTGGATGTCCTCGTATCTCTCTCTCTCTCTCAGAGAATTTGTTTTTGTGTGTGCCTCCCCATCCCCCTAAATAGATAACGTTTCTTCTTTCCCTTTATAGCAAAGAGTCCAATCTGGTGAAGACACTGAGGCATGCTGCTACAACCTGTGAAGATGTTAGTATTTATTTTGTGATCTTTTCAGGCTTGGATATGATTTACCTCAAGTTGCAATTCCTCATCCTTTCCATTGGTGACTTCCTCCCCAATAACCTGTCCTAGGTTTGCGCCTACACCCCCCGAAGCTCCACCTGCCCGTTTTCCAAAGGGCCACTGGCTGTATTCTGCCAGCAATTCGTCTACCTGAGCGAAGGCCCTTTCCCGGGACTCGTGTCCCAAAGTCGCAAGTGCGTTCTCCAACACGTTGGCAGCATACGCCGCGCAAACCATAGCGATGGTACGGGTATATCTAAATTTAAGGTTCTCAGGGAGGAACTGACTTCCTGGCAAGACGACCGTTCGTTGTGTCAAGACATTTCGGACCCGTCGTCGGATTTCCTCCTTAGCTCCTCCATCTGCGACTGGATGTGTGGCCATATCAAATAATAGGAAGTTTCTCTTTTCCGTTCGGAGGATTCCCTTGTCGACGAGTCCCTTGGCTAATCGTTCGCGGACTTGCTTTAATTGGTATCCGATCTTCATGAGGTTCCATGTCTCGCCTGGCAGAGAGTTAGAAATTAATTCGGGCATAGAGCATGTGGGAAGAGGAACTCACCACTCATCAAATCAATCCATGAACTGACGCTCATTTTCTCGCTCGCCTTCATCATTTTCAAGGCCTCGTCGAGGAGAACCTCACCCGTTAACGTATCATCAATAACCTCAATTACCCTATCGGCCAAAGGAAATCGTCTCCTTGACGAGTCCTTCTGCATGCTTACTCGTCCGCGAAAGGCCAGCTCGATAACGATACATCCTCGGAGGGCATATGATATATTGTCGTTCCAGAAAGATAAGTATCCCTATCCAAAAAATCACATTAGTCCATTGCGCAACCAAATAGTGACCACCATGACAGCTACAAGAAAACCACAAACTCACCTGCTTATCCTTCAAACCCAACAGCAACACCTCCTCCATCAGCGTAAGCTTGGGCTGCTTGCTCCTCTCCGCACTTTCACTAATATCCCTTGGGTCAAAGGCGATCTTGTGTCCATTCTCTCCATTCTCATACGACGTCTCGGGCCCACCAGTATCGCGAGAACCTCCAGCCTTGGGCGCTGGTGAAGCGACACGGCTGGAATCTCCCTCCTCATTCTCAGCGCCCGCACCACCGCCTCCACCTCGTCTTCGTGTGAGTCCCGTGGACATGGCTTCGACAATCGTTGTATAGGCGTGAGAATTGGGGAGTGTATATTGCTTGGGAGTTGGGCCTTGCGAGGGGAGGTTGAGCACAGGGGCGGCGAGTCGATCCTCAAATGGGGCGCGAGTGCGTAAGTTAGCTGTAAGACAGATTTCTTTTCGGATCGCTGCCCGCACGCGGACCCTGAAATTCTGCGGCGCTGATCAATTTGCAGGTGATTGTGTGGGATGTTGCAGGCGCAAGGGATTAGGTGCGATGATTAGATGAATTCCAGGTTGGGGGGAAATTTTAGTGAATCGCAATCAGAGGAGTGTGGAGGATGGTTGAAGCTGCCCGTGGAGGAAGTTCGTTGCAGGGATGGATGCTTTTACTGGTGGTGGGACTATTTTAACGCGAGGCTCCGTCAAAGAATTGATGGACCCGACATGCGCCATTTGTGACACTAAATTCCGTGCTATTGGGACTGATTCCAGGAGCTGAATAATTGACCCATTTTGAGAGAAATAAGTAACGTCAAATTGGATACTAGTACTTATTTTGTACTTGTCACCTACCTAGACAAAGGGAGAAAGGGGGTTTTTGGTAAGGAGTTAGTCGATTTCTCGAAATGAGGCAGTTCCGTAGACCAAAACCAAGGTCACTCGATTATCATGCCAGACAAAAAGTAGAAGAGTAGATGGTCTAAACATTGATACAAGCGCATAGAATCAATACGTCTTTTGAGAAAAATACAGATTCTGTGCTGCAAAAGGCCATTATGAGGCTTCATTCAATGGCTATGTGACCCTTCCAACACCACCATTTCACTTCCCCTATAATACAATCGATCCGTCTAGTGAGCTGTAAATAGTTAGCAGATGTATTCCAAGTTTTATTTAATAAACTCACCATCTGGTTGAGCAATGATGTATTGCACTGCCTTGTCAACTGCAAAGAGGTTAGTTTCTGTGCATATATTTTGCCATTGACTGTTCCATACCACTGTGAATAGCATCTGCCTCCTTATCTGGAATCTCGATACTGAATTCCTGTAAACACGTCAATATCCATCTTAGACACTCGGCCTCCCAGATCAACATACCTCCTCAATAGCCATAACAACCTCGACGGTATCCAAGCTGTCCAACCCAAGGTCATTTGCGAAGTGTGCGGTAGGTGAGATCTAATTCTCCGTTAAAATCCTTGGCCCGGTAAGTATCTCGATGTCATATTCGTACCTTGGTAGGGTCGGCAACCTGCGACAAATATTAGCAAAATCCCCAACAAGTCTGTCTCCGTGCATGCTTACTTTGTCAAAGTTTTTCAGTAAATCAGCTATTCTTCCTGTGACCTCGTCTTCGCCGAGACCGGCAGCTGCCGAATAACATCTTGCTGCTTGGAAGGCGGACGGGGCGAATTGCGATTTTGTGAATAGACCGGTGGATGCTGGACGGACAATTGGGCTTGACTTTCGTACTGCCTGGCAAGTGGCGCTACGAGCGGATCTGAGAAGGGCTGTTCGGAACATGTTTCGGGATGTGTGAGGAGTTGAGGGTGTTTGAAATTGTAGAGTCTGGTTGATCGTGAACTTGTCAAGCTCTGAACTTCTTTGGGTTCCATGGATTGCTAGCTTCACTCGCCACGTGACGTTCAATCCCTGTCAACTCCGAGAGCCTCTATCTTTTACTCTTCTCATAGAGCTTAATGGAGTTTCAGTTTAGTTTGAATGATTCTTTGATTTCTAACTATTTTCTTAGAACCTACCAAGCTATCAACAGCATTTTTCTAGTAAATCTGCTGGCAATTGAAACTTTCCAAAACAGACCAATCATCGTTCCCGGATTTTGAATCCTCGACTCAGCGTTCCCCCGAATTTCAAGACCACCAACCCACCTCCTCCAAAACACAATTGCCACGAGCAACAACATCATGGCATCTGCGAAGCCTTTAACGATGCTCGTGGCCCGAAGCCGTCCAACGGCCAGGCTCACGAGTTCAGCGCGTACCTTCAATCCACCCGCGGCCTATGTAGCAGCATTTTCGACGACTTACCTTCGCGCATACGCCACTCCCTCTGGACCGCCACCAGCTGGCTTTCGACTACCCAAACCCGAGAGATGGGATGAGAGCAAGGAATCTTCATTGGATAAGGCAGGAAAGTACTTCCTCTTGACCGAAATGGCAAGAGGAATGTACGTCGCATTGGAGCAATTCTTCAGACCTCCGTAAGGCTTGCTATTGAGCTCCCAAATCGACTGCAGAAGTTAACAAAGCTCCAGTTACACAATCTTTTATCCATTCGAAAAGGCATATACCCCGTACTGAAGCTGTTGGGCTAGAACTAACAATTGCCCAGGGTCCAATTTCGCCCCGATTCAGAGGCGAACACGCCCTGCGAAGATATCCTACTGGCGAAGAGCGATGCATTGCTTGCAAGCTTTGTGAAGCTGTAAGCCAAGAACAATTGATTTTGTATGAGCTTGTCTAACTTTTATGCTAGATCTGCCCCGCCCAAGCAATTACCATCGAAGCCGAAGAGCGTGAGGACGGAAGCAGGAGGACAACCCGTTACGATATCGATATGACAAAGTGTATTTACTGTGGATTCTGTCAAGAGAGTTGTCCAGTTGACGCAATTGTCGAATCACCAAACGCTGAATACGCCACGGAGACAAGAGAGGAGTTGCTGTACAACAAGGTATATTGGTTCGGTTTGGAACTTGAAGGTGTATCACTAACAGTATGTAGGAAAAATTACTTGCGAATGGAGATAAATGGGAGCCAGAGATGGCTGCTGCCGCTAGAGCAGACGCTCCTTATAGATAGATGAGTTTTCTTTGATGGTATCTTGTACATAAGGAATGCAGTTCATAGTTGAACAAACACTTGAAATTGATTGCCCCTTCTTATGCTCAATTCCTGCAAATATTTCATGTATTGGAACCTCGCACGTCTATGTATATCATCAAGTAGATGTACTAAAAATCCAGCAGAAGCGGAATGAACTCGAGTACTAATCCCACTACCAAAAAACTACGTGGTCCTTCAGTTTGCTTAGATGAACTCAAAATTTCTCGTTAGATGGACCGCGAGCTGAGGTAAAATGAGCTTGAATACTGGCCCTCGAGCAACGAAAGAAGTTACACGCCAGAGATTTCTTTGGTACTTTGACCTCAAAATTATTTTACGTTACAAATGAAGTAAGGACGATCTTCTCTGTCTACCTAGTTCCTGTCTGTTTTGACCTTGCCTTCGAATTATGGTCGCTCCTTTTCCCTTACAAGAACTTGGGAAGGGAAGGCACGAACATATCCAGTGTTTAACTCTGTCTATGGGAGCAAAATATCGAACTTCCAAACTGTTCTCAATATAGTTCAGCAAAACACAAACTATTGGATATTGTGCTCAATACTTTATATCTTAAAAATTTGCATTGATCGCTGCGTTATAGCTCACTCTCTCTCTACTTCGGTGTTGGCTATTGGTCATCGGTAGGAGTCTGCCCTGGGCCGTCTCTGTGTTTACGCGTCGCAGTCGTCGAGCCGAAGTCAACAAACACTGCGGCTTGCTAGCCAACATAACACCGTCGCATCCAACAAACACCATGGGTACCAAATCATCCGGAAAGAAGGCCAAGGCCAAGAAGAATCCCAAGCCTGCGCCTAAACCATCGGGTAAAAAGCACAAGAAGGAGAACACCGCGACCACGAAGACCCAACCACCCCCAATCAACAAAAGAGCAAGAAGGATGGCAAGGCTACCGCTAAACCTACTCCCCCACCACCCACCAAGAATACCAAGAAGCCCAAGAGCAAGCCCAAGGCTGCGGTCGAGCAAGAGTCCAAATGGCCATCGTATCTTGGTCCCCCTCCTAGCTTCGGAAGGTCAGCTCTATCCTCTTCCTTCTGTTATTCGTTAATCAATCTAATTCTTCCACAGCGCTCTCGGCACAGGTATGATCGACATCAAAGTTGGCCAAGCCCAGACCGAGTTCAAATTACACAAGAACATCCTGTTCGAAAAGACTCGCCTTTTGTACGACCATACGACACAAAAAGGCTCCCTTCCCGAAGAAGATCCCACCATATTTGCCCTTTTCATCGAATGGCTCTATACTGGAAACATCCAACAAAGCATCAACGCGGTTTTGAACAAGAGCGAGCGAACTGC
The DNA here is from genome assembly GCA_001399465.1 of Hymenoscyphus scutula. Lineage (NCBI taxonomy): Eukaryota > Fungi > Ascomycota > Leotiomycetes > Helotiales > Helotiaceae > Hymenoscyphus > Hymenoscyphus scutula. Next base: position 86,135 of record LKTO01000034.1, on the reverse strand, counting down.
CAAGGAGCGTTCATTGCGCATGCAATGGGTCAAGTTGTACGGGTTCGGTTTGAAATTTAACATCGTACCATTGATGGACTTTGTTATGACGGAGTTTATGAGAGTCTGCGGAAGAGAAATTCTAGAATACGTCGAATATTCCTACCCCAACTTTCCTCCAGGTAACCAGTTTACGAAATTGATGGTGCATTGCTTAGCACACAATCTCACCGATACATATTGCCATACCTTTGCCCCGGCTCTCTCGAAGACTGAGTACTCTGCGGATGTGAGTAGATTGCTGGGTCAATTTGATAGTCTTAGGGCGGATCTGGTTGGTTTCCTGTTGGATTGTAATGGCAGTTTCCCGATTCAAGACCCGTTGAGCCTGAATCCTTGCGCCTTCCATCTACACGATCGGGGTCCTTTCACGGAGTGCAAAGCAGAGGAAAAGTAATCATGCAGGAATTTGTCCGAAAGTACGGAAAGATAGGAAAGGAATTTTCGTGGTTGACTTTTATGTACTCGATTCTCGGTGTCGCTGTTGAAAGAATGGATTGGTTCACTGACAATTGAAGACTCTCCTAAACATACCAGATATTTCACTCGCGAATTACTTGACGGTTTTCAATCTTTTTCAATTGCCTCATTCAGGTCACATAATCCTGTGTGAGTAGCTGCAGCAGGACTAGGGTATCGTTGCTGATCATTATGTACTTCTTTCTTGGTGTCGCTGTTTATTGACCGATGTAAGTTGGATGATGCGATGTACTCAACCTGAATCACTATCATAGATTCCTGGAACAAGCTTTATTCTTCTACGGTTTCTCGCCTGTATTGATGCCTGTCTTGGAAGTCAGGTATTATTTTATCTTTTTGCGGGCAAGTGAGGTGGTTGCCTAGGTACAACTATATCAGTTATTACCTAGTACATGTGGGGTAGCAACACCACCTAATTCCCGTCTACGCTCACTCCCAAGCTTAATTAGCTTAGGTAGCTCATTTCAGTGACCCGCCTGGATCTTTTCCCCCTCAAACAAAAACCAAAACCAGACTTTCATCCCATCCAACAATCACGATGACGCCGGAACCCGAACCCGAAAAAAAACGTAAGAGAGAGGACTCTCCTGCCACTATGGACGGAGACCAAGAATCCAAGGAGCCCGGCTTTGGAGGGTGAGAATCACTATCAGTGCACATCTTATGAGTCGCCCTAACTCGGTGTAAGCAGGGCAATTACCTATAATGCGGATACGATTGACATCAAAGTCGGTCCCGCGTAGACAGTTTTCAGAATACACAAAGCTGTATTTCGGGAACGTGCTTCCTCTTTTTGGGAACGTCTGGAGGAATCAGGTTTCTTACTTCCAGAAGAAGAGCCTAGTATATTTGACCATTTCGCAGGTTGGCTCTATACGGGAGTTATTCAAGGAGACACAAAGAATGTATTGAATGATATGCCAGGAAAAGAGGACACTTTCGAGGCTACGTGGGCTTCGTATCGTAGGGATCAACTCAAGGTGTATGGTTTTGGGGTCAAATTCAATATTACGGCTTTGATGGACGTCACCATGACCGAATTCATGGACAACAATGAAGTGGCGGAACCGTCAGAAATCGAATACGCATACACCCATTGCCCCCCATGTTCTCTCCGGAAGTTTATGGTGCACTCCTTGCTATACCATCTCACCAGCAAAGAATCAAAGTCCCCGGAGTACGGTCCGGAGGTTAAGCGATTGCTTGGTAAATTTGAGAGCCTCAGGTCAGACGTTGTTGATTTCATGTTGAATTCAAGTGAAGATGTAGCACGCTTGAACATACGTCGAGATCCGTTGGACCTGGAACCATGTCTCTTTCATGTGCACGAGGATTCCAAGAAGTGCGAGGCGAAGAGCCTGAAGAATTAGAACTTCGATAAGCTTGTTAGGATTCTATAGGGGTTATCATAAGACAAAGAACATTGGACTTGAAAAGACACCAACGAGTGAAAGACTATTTTTCCAAGCATATCACATTGACTCAGTGACTATTGTGCAACCTTTCTCATTCTACTTTCCATTAGCTGCGGCTGTTTTTAGATCATGTGGTTTCGCGTCGAGCGATCAAGCCACCACCTAGCGACCTTAGGCAGCCACGCCCAACGAGCAAACAAAACCTGACACCCCTCAATAATGTCCTCAAATACAATGCCGCCAGCAAGAAAGAAGCACAAGGGCGACAAGATGGCCATAATCAAGAAAGAAGAAAAACAATCCAACTTTGGAAGGTGAGCATTAGCTGTTGTCATTCTGAGAATACCTCTAACTCTTACCAGTGCGCTTGGTGCAGACATCATTGAATTCAAGGTCGGCCCAACTGAAACGATATATCGAGTTCACAAAAATATCACGCTCGAGAAGGCACCCTCTTTCTACAGTATCGCGGTAGTTGGTCGTGGCGGATTGCTCCCCGAGGAAGACCCTACTATCTTTGGCCTCTTTACAGAGTGGCTCTATACCAACAAAATCCAACAACAATCAAGAATCAAACTTGGCCAGAGGAAATTCGACGACCCATCTAAGGCTACTCTTGCGCGTGAGCTGCACTTGGAGCGAATGATGTTGTACGGCTTTGGGTTGGAATTCGAAGAGGTCCCTTTGATAAACTTCACCATGACCGAATTCATGTAAAACAGCCAACTGGTTGCTTTGGAAGACTGCAAATTTGCATACGCAAACTTTCCACCTGGTCCTTTTCGGAGACTTATGCTACAATGCTTGCATCACAATCTCACAACTTCTCGCAAATTCGCAACGGGTCAAACCGAGATTGAGTATTCCTCGGAAGTCAGCCAATTGCTTGGTCAGTCTGAAACAATCAGCCTTGATTTGATGACTTTCATCCTCCAAGCCCCCTCCATGGACTACCACTCCTGTCTTCCTCATTTCGATAATCCGTTAAAGATTAATGCAAAGGAGTTCTATGTTACGAAGGGTTCTGAGGAGTGCAAAGCGAAGAAGAAGTAACCGCTTGGAATACATATCTCTTCTCATGTACGAGGGTTCTTGAGAGTGCAATGAAATGAGCAGAGGATGATTCTATCGGGGGATCGGAGGACAAGGATCAAAACGCGATTGTAACTAGGAAGGCCACCACCAAGTTGACTGAACAGCGCAAACAGACTAAAAATTGCTTTCTCAAATGCTTTGTGGACTTCTTATGAAACGTTTCTTCCCATTGACTCTAGATGTACCGGCAGCTTTTGGGTCAGTTGTTTCGCATTGCTTTCTGTCGGGGTGGATAGAGAAGCCAAAATCGCTAGGGGAATAATCTAAAATCGGAGCGGTTCAAGTTGTACGGCTTCACATTCAAGTATAACCTTGATGGATGGGACTGTAACCGCAATCATCAAAGCATACCACAGAGGTCGGAACTTGGCATCCACCTACCCGTCAGTGGCAGCTATCAAATACGTCTACACCAACACCTCGCCAGCAAATATTTTGACGATTCATGGCACAATCGTTCCTTTACAACCTCTGATGTGTGGACATTGACAAGATAAGCGAGATCAGCTCGGAATAAAGCCAATTGTTCCCATAGTTTGAGGAACTTGGGCGCGTCTTATCACAGGCGTGTTGACAACTCGAGAAAAACCTGCTTTATACTAACTTCGTACGATAATGAGCCGAGAGAGACCCTAGATATGGAAGTATGCACGAGCTTCTATGTACATAGGGGGTTCTCAGAAGTGCAACGCAGAGAAGTGATCATGTTGTCGGAGATCGTCAGGCCAGTAGGTGGAAGAAGAGATGTTCTTTCAAACATGACAATCTAACTAAATGAATGTCTCTTCAACAAAATTAAACATCTGGAATCAAAATTAGTGACAGACTGACTGTCCTAACGTGAGTGGCAGGTGCTCTCAAGTCGCTCCTTCCGACGTCACTTTTTTCGAACCAGAAAGACTCATCTCTCACCTCTCCACCCAATGTGCAAAACAACATTTTCTGGATTAATATAAGAATACACCCAATGACTAAAATGGGAAAGAAAGCCATGTCAAAGCTAAATGGCTTCGTCGCGTAAGTCCCTCCAATCCCTCTCACATACCTCCATTAACACCTCCCAGCACATTTGGCCTCCAAATGGTCGACCTCTTCATCGGCCCAACCAAACAACAATTCCGAGTCCACAAAACGCTCCTCTGCAACCGAGTAGACTACTTCCAAAAGATGTTCTCAAGCGGATTCCTCGAAGCGGAAGAAAACTCCGGCTCCCTCCCGGACGAAGATCCCATCGTCTTCGCCCTCTTCCTCGAATACCTGTACGGCGGTGGCAGACTCAGTACCGTCGATGTGGGATTGAGTACACAAACTTCTGGCCCCATTATTGATCGTATTAAACTCTATGGCTTCGCGGAGAGGATTTGTCTCATCGAACTCGCGGATTATGTCATGACGAATTTGATCTCGAATCTCAAGTACTATGAGAGGACGCCGAGTCGGGAGGGCATGATATTGGCGTATAAGGAGACGAGGGTGGGTAGTCCCTTGAGGAAGTATATGAGTTCGGCGCTGTATTATGTTATGAAGTATGAGACGGAGGAGAGTCCTTGGTCGACGGAGGTGCTTTGCGAGACGTTGAAGGGGGTGGATGACTTGCTTCATGATTTGATTGTGGCTACGAGGATACATGAGGCCAGTGTACCTGCTGCAACGAAGAAATCCGTGGACCCGAGAATTGGATCAAAATGCCGATTTCATTCGCACCCGGAAAATGCAGAGTGCTCATTGAAAGGGGATATCTTATGAGAGTATGGGGTTGTAGGAAATACGCAAAAGGGAGGGTGAAGAATTGATACACTTGAGAGAATTGGGAGACGCACATAGGGAGCTGGGTACAATGCGCATTACTTGCATATAGTTATAGTCTACTTTAGCAAAAAGGGGTTGCAGGGCGGAGCCATATTAGAATACATTCATCCTTTTTGATAATGGATTTGTATTTCAATCAAGCTGCCTTCCATCGCTTGCCTCCACCCTTTTGCCAAAGCCAAACAGCTTCCACGGCATATACTTTACTACCCTGATGCCCCCCGGAAGCATTTGCAGCTTCTTCAAGTGTGTCGAGAATTTTCCCCTCTTCCACACATCTCCAGAGCCCCATGTTGATCTCGCTATCCTCAGCTCCCCACTCGCCTCTGCCCAGCCGGTACAGGAGTCTACCCAGAGTCTGAAATGCAATACATCTTTGAGCAGGATACGCTGATCTCGCGAGTCTAGCCAACTCTGGAACAGTATATCCTGCGGCCTCTGGTGCTTCACCGTGATGGTGAAGACCTTTGGTACTGGGCATAGCTCTGGAAATTCTTGGTGGCAACAAACCACCTCGGAAATCGAAGCGGAGAGCCGATGCTGGGAGAGATTCATGGGCCGGATAATAGGGAGATTCCTGGTCTGCTATAGATCCATGCGTTGGTATAGGCGCCATCCATGCCAATTTGGAGGGGTCGTTGGGCAAGTTTGGGAAGTATTTGTTATGCAAATTCTCGAGGAATGAAGGATCGGAGGGGTCGAGATCTTGGACCGCTGGTGGATTTGGAAAATGTATAGCAGGATCCGAACTCGAAAATTCCCCCAGAGACCCAGTTGCGGGTTCTGCGGTTTTCTCGTCCTCCTCGAACCTCACAGATTTCTCGCCCGCGACGAGATTTCCTGCTGGTTTCGGCGCTGGAACAAGTTTGACGGGCTCCTCCAGCGCTGGTTTGGCTTTCCTCGCATCCTCTTCGCGCCACGCAGGAGGCTCTATGCCAGTATCCCCACGACCCTCATCCAGATTCGCCTTCCTCAGGAATCGTTCGATCAAGGATGGATTCAGCCCAGCAAGAAGCTCTTGTCTCTCCTCCTCGATCTCTTCTCTCGACATTGCATCTAACTTTTGCTTGTTCTCCTCATCGATCCGTCGTCGCTCCTCAGCTTCAAAGCTATCATTTCGAGGATCGCGGGGCGCTGGTCGCAGCGGTACTTTTGCTGCTGGTGTTTCAACCTTTGGCTCAGCGGGAGCTGCGACTCCTCCTCTCTGCTGTTTGAAAGCAGAAATTTTGGTCCTCTTCTTGTGTTCGGGAAAGCCGGTCGGTGTGCTCTTCATTTTCGGCGCGGAAGGAGGGGCAACTTCGCGCTCTTGGATATCGCCGATGAAGGGGAGGGTTGGGAAGCCATTTGAGGGTATTATCGAGGGTGAAGCGCGCTCATCTTCGTCGTCTGAGAGATCAACCATAAATCGTTGTCCGCGTAGATCCATTTTGTGTTGTTGTCGTTTAGTTGGTATGAAATCTAACAATGACCTCGGAGGTGAGCTTCCATCATTCTGGAATTTATAAAAACACGTGATTCCCAGCCAAGCTATTTTGTTCTCGCTAAACCCCTTTTCACTTCTTTTTGGCTTCACTTCACTTCAAAATTCTCCATAGGGCATTTGATATATTAACGAAATACCGTTGACTGCAGCATGAGCTATCTCCTGATACCTAAGACTATTTCCCCTTAAGATGATGCCTAACACGAGGTCTCTCACAATCCAGTAGAGCAGGTATCTCTTGAATTCCGAAACGAGGCTTGAGATTTTCTTCCATGGGCCTGAGATATGAAGACTACTTCACTAGCCATCACTTTGTTCTGAAGTTTTAGGTAGTTGATGTAATTCTCGCATTTTGACACTGACAGAAGAGGCTCGATGGGTGCTTTGTCGTATCGACAGTTCGTCTCAAGTATGCACTTTGCTACAATAGCTTATCATACTTGCGTTGATATTGCTTGAAACTATCTTGTGTTTCTTGGAGTTCTGCGTAAACAAATCGCGCCCTCAGCCTCGTCAAAAGTTCAGGGCGAGGAGAAAGCTTCGAGTTATATTTTCTTGGTCGGCACTTATCTGCGCCGCTATGAGGTGCACTTCCATACCAGCAAAAAAGGCAAGTTGAATAATTCATATTAGGCCCTCATCTTACAGACCAACTCGAGAGCCTGAGGCGGCAGGGCATGGTACAAGTAGAATCCTCGGCTAATGTAGACATACTAAACCAACCCAGACCTACCCACCACCACCTAGCCCCCACAAATCTTCATGACCACAAGTAGCAGAAGTGCTCTCGTCAATTAGCAGGTTTCTTGCCCAAGTTGTGCGATGGTGGCATCGACAAATTGGAGTCAACTCTAGGAGTGCTCGCAAACCTCGACCTAGGTCCACTCTGAGAGTGGTGTCAGCTCTGGGAGCCCGGGTCAATTGACACGTCATGGACCACCTTGTAAAATTCAGTTCGTCTGGTTTTCATTCCGAGGCCTCCTTCAGGAGGTAGGAACTTTTGCTGGTTTGAATTTTGGTTTTTTTGGTTTTTTTTGGCCTTTTTTGGCTTTTTTTTGGGCTTATTTGTTGTTGTTTTGGCGTTGAGAGCTGTGTTCGCTCGTTGGGAGACGCGCTCGTGGACTTCGCTTGCATTACGGGTCGACATTGCTTCTTAGACTATCCTGGATCCAGTTGACTTGGTAGGTAGAGGAAACCATCCCCTTTTCCCTCTTCTTTACAGACTTTTCGATGCCAAAAGCCCTTCTTGCAATTTGAGTTCCCAAGGGTAGTAAACTGAGCAAAAGTATGCTTTATGAAATAATATATAGGTATAGGTCCTGTGCATGAGATAAATTTCAAATAGTTAGGCAACTGATCTTTTGCCAAGATCAAGGTTCCTCTTGATTCTGAGGGAAGGCAGTGCTGAGACTTCAGTTGAAAGCAGGATCGCGCCTGCCTGTTTTTTTTTTGGACCACCACCACCACCACAACTTTAAACTTCTTCCCAGTGCTCACCTCAAAATCCAAGCCACGACACAACTACGTAGAAAATGTCGCGTCAACCCAACTCAAAACTAATTGAATTCCGCTTTTGTTGTACACCCATCGCAGCTTCAAAACAAGACCACCAAGGCGTTCCCTCTTGGAAACCCACCATGAACGTTTGTCTATCCCTGAGGTGGTTCTTGCATTATTTCGAAAGGCTCTAACCCTTGTGACACAGAACCAACTCAACTACCAAATGGTTTACAACCCGCCACCAGCTCAATACTTCAACCAACAGATACCTCATGGTGTTCAACAACAGCAGCAAGAATACATGTGGCAGTACCCAACGTACGAATACACCCCGGGACGATATTTGAACAACACCATGGGAGCACCACAGCACGTCAACCCCAATCAACCGCAATATCAAGGACAACATACCCAGCCAATGCCGCCTCAAGCTGCGTATCAACAATCTCAGCAGTCTCAGCCTGCACCCGTCTACTTACAGGACATCTTCGGCAAGATTGAGAATCTGAGACGCGCTTTCGAAGGTGCACACAGTACTCAAAAACAGTCTCTCGAAAAGGCAGCTGCCGACAGGGCCAGGATCACCAATTTAGAAGACGAAGTTACAAAACTGAAGGCCGAGCTCGAGGAAGTAAGAGCGCGACAACTTCCAGATCCAGGATCTATTCTCCCAATCACTCTTAAAACTTCCCTTCCCAAGGAAGTAGAAACTGAAGTTTCTGCAAGATTGGAATTTGGCAAGACATCACCTTTGTTTTCTGGACTTCTCGATCAGCTTGAGAAGGCAAGGTCACAGGCCGCCATCATCCCCGAGTCTCCCTCAAAGGTTACCCTCGGACCCCATCTTTCGGAGGAGGAGAAGGGCAAGGAGGCAAAGGAGAAGACGAGACCAGTTACGAGACAAAGTGCAAGGGCGAACAAGGGCGAGGTTGAAAATGCGCGGAAGAGGATCAAGCGAGAAAGAACGGAGTAATTCAGCACTCGTTTTACTGAAAGGTTGAGACAGTGCCGAAACATTGAAGTATGTAAGCTATCAATGGCACGGGAGCAAGATCGCTGGTGGTGATGGGAGCGAATTGCTTTTGGGTTGGGGAATTTTAAGTCGCATTTTCATGTTTGGAAGACTGTACACTATTGGTAGCTTTGGCAGTGGGCTTTAGAGACGATACATATATTAAACCACTTTTAGCAACTTTGTGAGTGACTCACTAGCAGGAGGCAGAATATCATATCTTGCCACCAAGTTAATGAGGACTTTAGGAGAATATCAAAGCACTCTTCTACTGTGAAATTTTTTTTTCTTATTTAAGACTGGTCCTGATGGTATTTGCAGACACTGAATATCGATTTTATTAGGTGATTCTTCTTGTTTTAGTAGTCATTCAAAAGAAAAATGGCGTTTGCTCAGAAAAGCTAACTTGAAGAAAGTTTTAGAGGTGGAAAGCCAACATCAATCGTTGTCGACTGTACACACATAATTCAAGAGAAACTCATATGTTACAATTTCAAGTGCTGACCCGGTAAAACTTGAGTTTCTACTGCTCACCAAGAAGTCTTGAGATTTCATCCTCCGTTGGCTTTTCTCGCGTGGCTTTGTGTTGTAAGAAAGGTTTTCTGGGAGGGACGACATGGTTTAGTATTTGCCATCTTTCTGGGCTGTAATAGTAGAGTCGTTTTAGGTTGAAAAAGAAATATGGGGAAGGAGGGGGTGTGATATAAGATCTTTATCTTAGGGAACGATGGTAGCAATTTGACGAGTGTCGGGGCATTATAAGAGTATGTGGGGCATTAAAGTAAGTTCACATGCCAGAATGAGAGGTGCGAGAAGTGAGAATGAGATTGTAGAAGTACAGAAGTTTCCTTCTCTTCCTTAAAATCTCAAGTTCCGGGGCATCTGCTACCGGGATTATACTTTGTGACTGTAGAGCTGTTTTGTTTCGAGGGAGCCGAGGACCTAAAGATCGTTATCTCGATGGAACTTTGGGGTTTTGAAAAACAGACTTCGGCGTTTGGAATAGCTTTCAGTACGAAGTAGTCACGTTCCCAAATTAGGTCTATATGGAATGGAAACAACCACGGAAAAAGTGACAGGAACCTTGGGTTTCCGAGTGAGAGGTAGTAGAAGTGGAGCAAGACTTACATAGAAACTCTCGCAGGTCGTGGTGAGGTCATTCCTGGACACGTACCCGTAGCCCCTACTCTTATTTATGTTCTTCACTCAAGATGTGAAACTTGTAAGCTACAAAGAGCAACAGTACAGCTACTTGACTATATATTAAATGGTGTCCCAATAGCACTCGTGCGTTCTATTTTCAGCGCGCAAGACACAAATATAGCAGAACCAGTCCTTGAACCAAGACCCCTTACACTAGAGAAGAAATTGAGACATAAAAGGACGAAAACCTTGCCTAAGCTGCTCGGAGGCTATCCAACAGCTGGATTTCAACCACAAGTTTTGTAACGCGTGTATCTTCCAGCGCCTTAGTACCTCGATGATGAAAGAAGACGTGAATTGTCCATACTGCAGGGGAAAACAAACAAACCTCGCTTGCGACTTTGACCAAAAAGGTACCTTCCGCGAAGTGTTCCACGAAGCGAAGATATAAACAATTTGCTCAGATAAATAGACTCCAAAAAAAGGTATATCAAGAATAACGGGATGTTCTATCACGCTGGGGATTGAACGAGAATGAATATCATGCAGTCGGAAAGAGCTACGACTACTGCACTGCAGCAGAAGACCTTCATCAAGAGAAATTTAATGTCGTGGGGTCCATTCTTGCCCTGATCAGAGGTATAGGCTTGCAAATAATAGGTAAGCTCGGGTCTGAAGTATTGCACGTGACTATTATTTGGCCCCCAAATTTGTGTCGCTTATCTTCAACTAGCAGCTTACCACACATATAGCTCTATTCAACATAGAGAGCTCAGCCACTACGCTTCTCGACTATCACCTTTTCGACAACATATTTGTCGCTGCGACTGACTGGGTCACATCGACTCCCATTTCGTACGCTCCACAATCAATACATACTTTATGTTCCTCGCTTCACTATTATACATCGAAATTATCTATGTATGTACTTATTATCGCATATCGAACAATGCCGAAGCGAACCGTCTCCTGTTCTAGGCGAGGGTGAGCTTATCAAGCTTGGGTAGATGTATCCTCTTTTTTGTTCTCGTCGTTCTTTTGCGCGATAGCGCTGTATCATGATTCTGCTGATCGAAGATGCTTTTTTCTCCTCTTTAGGGTGCCTACCTCCGGGGGGGGGGGGGGGGGGGGGGGGGGGGGGGCTCCCTCGGGGATGCCAGTGACACGGCACGTGTGTGCACTCACTACGGGGAAGGAAAACCCATCGATTTTTTGCACTCTGTACACTCTATGCTAAAAGATACTTTGTCTTCTTTGCAGACCTCGGTATATTTTCAAACTACTCAATTACTCAAGTACTACTCTAATAGAATAGAGGAAAGTAGAGTAGAGTAGAGTATGAATATTAAGTTGGATGAGTAGAGTAGAGTAGTCTATAAAGATTAGTAATATATAAGTATATACTTTATTCGAAATAACCCTAGTATTTTTAAACTTTCTAAGTTTGAAATAAGAAATTTAAAGTCTTCTCCTCTTTATTCACTTCTAATTTTAAGTAATTTGTAGAACTATTCATCGAAGGCACGAGTCTTCAGAGGGTCGGTCCGAATCGGTCCGAACTACTCGAGTAGTATTAGAGTAGTACTTGAAACCCCTCGAGTAGAGTAGAGTAGTGTTTACTACTTTACTCTACTCTACTCATTTGATACACTGGCAGACCTTAAAAGATGGACAGAGTGGTAAATAGTTCAAAGGTTATAAACAATTGTACCTCTTCTGTTAATCTTCCGTGGCTTCGAAAGTGCGAACAAAGTGGATTATTTCGAGGCCAAAAAACATTATGAAGCATTTTTCTATACTCCCGGAGACACTGCTGTACTGACTTAGCTTAAGAGCTGCCAACTCCCAAGCATACCTTTTTGTATTTCATTCATTATGACACTCACGTTTCATTGTATATACTTAACACTAATACTCTAGATAAATTGTCTTGTTTCTTCGAGAGACATACTACACGTCATTGACTACACTTTAAACATATAATTATATTTTCCCAGATAGTTGAGACAAAAATAACAAACAACAAAATTGACTGTGCTCGTTCCGGTGACAAAATGCTTCGATTTCATAAATTTTTCGAGTAACTTCTTTGATCTTAATTTATTTCTCCAGGAAAATTGGATAATAACTATAAAATATTATCTCCTGGTAGTAGTTTTCAGTTTGATTTACGTCTATTTCATTAGTCGAGTAAGTTCTTCTATTCAATCTTTTTTAACTACGCATTTCAGCTAAAAACAACAAATGAATGAACACGCGACTATTACTTATTATTCGATTTTATATATAATAAAAACAAGTTTAGCAGCTTCTTTTATAAAATCTTCTTTTACGAAACTTTTTAGGCAAAAGTAACAGATAAAAGAAATTACCAAAGGTGTACTTTAAACATTTTTTTGGAATTGTAAAATCCTTCTAGTAAAGTTACTTATTGTATTACAATATTCTAAAAGAATTAGTAAATCATAACAAACGTGAGAACATGCAGTGCTACAAGTTGTGGTTGGTAGAAATGGTGGAAAGGTGGGTATTATCTGTCATAAGATCGGTTAAGCCCCTGAGTTATGATCCAGTGCTCTGAAAGCACTTTCTGATTTCCTCATTGTTTTAGGGTACTTTATAACCATTTTATCACAAGAAATAGACTGTTTGCAAATGCTTTTGAAGAAGAATGAATTTTATAGTCCTTATGACTTGTCTTTCATGCCCAAATGCTGAAAAATCCCCATCCAAAGCTCAAATGACCCATGCACAGACCAGCACACTATGTAATTCTGCCATGTAAACACTCACCCAGGTAGAAAACTTCTCATCAACGATCTCTTATTTCTTACAACGACGTTGCACAATCAATCATACCGCAGATTCACAATCACACCACCAATTTTGCTGCTGTCTTGCCCTCTCCCTCCCTCTCAATGGCGCGTACACTTGTCCAATGGCTGGCATATATGCCATTTGAGCTGTTCATGCTCATAATGAACGCCTACCTCGCTCTCTTTCCTGGTCACGCCACTGTTTCCGTTGCTCTTCTAGAGCTTTATCGTCTTGTTGCCTCTCTCCCAGCCAAAAATGAGCTGCGCAAGAGAGTCCTGGCTGCTCTCTTTGAGAAGACTTCGTTTATAATTGACAAGAATAATATTGTAAACTTCGAAAAATCTTATGGTAGCTTCATTCGAGGCCTTGAGAAGGTTACTATTGATCTACGGTAGGTACTTTCGTTCCAAGATTCAAGAAACTCGAGAGTTAATTGGTGTTTTCCAGGCTTTATATGTGCTCCCCTCTTACCTGTGTACAAGGTACACAGGTTAACTGCGTCTGCCAAAGAATGAGAACCATGATCTCCTCCCCTCTCCCCTCAACCCACCTCCAACACTTCGCAAGCCTCAAGCACCTAACCATCGAACTCCTCAACATCCGCACCGACTACGATCTCTGGACCCCCCTCATCCGCCACCTCGTCTCCGCCTCTTCTCAACTCCGAGGCATTACCCTCAAGCTCCAGATCGTTGCCTCCGCCAGAATTGGCTCAATGGCAGCAATAAACCAGCTACATCGACTGGAAACCGACGAATTGTTCTACAACATGAATCGGCTCTTCAAGGGGCCGATCAGAGGCGAAAAGAAGCAATATTTCGGCTTCATGAAGACTTTGAATCATACGACTTTCAGTTGTCTTTATGGGCCCTCGGAGAGCAAGCATCAATACGAGGAGGCCGATGAGGATTGGATTTGGAAGGCTAAGCCTGGGCGTGTTTTGGAGGTTAGGGATGAGGGTGATACGACGTACGACGACGACGACGATATGTACGATTATTTGGAGAACGATGACGAGGATTATATGGACGATAAGGAATAAGTTGTAAGGTTTGTTTTTACGAAGATAGTTTGACCGCGGCTTTGACCCGGAAACGATTCATGATTTCTTGACCATTGGTCACTCCACTCTGATCCCTTGGTATCTTTTATTTGGCAATAGGATTGTGATATTCGATCTAGGTTTGAAGGGTTCCTGGTATTTTGCTGAGAGCAAAACGAGGAGCCGATTAAGCTTTCGAGAATTCTGACACGAATTAGAATCTTCATGCTAACCATAATGCAGTTTTGAGAAATGCAACCAATAAATAGCCTGGGATTCTCTCATTGGGATTCCAAAGCACTAAAATTGATTGCGGTAAGGAGCCGATACCGCCACCTTTCAGCGGTAAGCTCTCATATATGCTGAAAACTACTTTTAGTGACAAGCTGTACTCAGTACTGAGGTATGTTATTCCACTTTGGCTTACTGGAAAGATAGTGATGAAGAGCCTTCGAGCATTACCGGCAGACATGGTTCAATGAGGCGGGTGCAAGGCTTCTTGCTTCCATAGAGCTTCCAGTAGCCCGAATTCCATTCCAAGTTCTCAGTAACGTAGCTGTGTTGGTCTTTCACATATCGTCTTATCTGCGAAGCCGCCACTTTCTCGTTCCTGCCCTCATGAAACGGAGAAACCAGTTGTAGAAAGCACGAAAATGATTCAATCCCCAAGAATACTTCAGTTATGTATGCGCAAAAAACTCCATTGATCAAACGATATGTACAATCTCAACCCTCTATCAAACCAATTCCAATCCCCAGCCTCATTGTCTCGCCACAGCAGTTGGAGTCCAAGCAGAAAGTTTTGGCTTAACACTACAATATCAATTAGTCTCCCGACTCCGAAAACTTCTCGATTCCCCCAACGTACGTGTTGTAAGTCTTAAAGGCAGCACGGCTCATAGTCTGATTTGGACGATGTTCCTTCAACTCCCAAGGGCGAACGCCAGTCTGCAATAGCGGATCGAGAGTTGGTGGCTTGTCAACCATGTATGACATCCAGGCGTGCCATCCGGGCTCAATTTGACATCTGCTTGGTTGTGAGTCCCGCAATTCCATTCCTGATTGTGTAGTGGTTCATTCTTACGGTGAGAACATGTACTCCTTGTAGTCAACCCATCTTGTCCGTACTGTATATTTCGTGAGCGCTTGATTTCGGAAGGAAGGAGTGGTGTTGCTAACGTGGTAGCTCGTCTTGCAAGTTTTCAAAGTACTTGTTCCCATATCTATCTTTGCCGATCAAGGTACCCCATTTGGTATCACCTATTCCAATCGTAAGTCCCATACACATTCGCCAGTCGGCCTAGAGTAATACCTTGGTGCTAAAAGCAAAAAGCGACGGTCAGCGAGGCCCTTCATTCGAAGTCGTGGAGGGGCGTTTTGGACATACCTGCATTTGATGAAGGGCATCCTACACGCAATAAGTTAGCAGATTCCCACACACTCTAAACTAATTCGCATACCTTGAGACCGGTTTTGCGCAAGTTGCGCAGTGTTCTCATAGGCGTAGACATCTTGTGTGGTGATCAATGGCTTCTGGCGTTTCTTGAAGATGGCAATCTGAGGTCGAATATCGGGTTCGGGTTCTGCCGATTCCGGGTTAGCGTCATCTCCAGCCTTGGGGGAAGCTCCGCCAACTTTCACGACAGCATCATTTCAACCAGTTTTCTACTAACAATAGAAGCTGACATGATAATACGGAATTTCACAAGAGGCGCCTTGCCCCTCCGAAGACTCCAAGTCTGCCGACCACGTATGAGCCAAGCTAAACCCCGACGCTTCTCATCATCCAGTTCCTCCTTCGCAAATACACCCAGCAATACTTCCCCAACCGCTTCAATGCTTGGTACCTTCACCAACGAACTCGATAAGCTCGCGCCCTCTTTCGAAATACAAGGCTCCCAAATCGAGATCCTACGTTCCCCAGCTGAATTCTACGAAACTCTAAAGGTCGGATACACACATTTATGAAATAAACTTGGAAGGAGAGCTGACTTGCTGATGAAATTATGGCAAGCAATAGACCAAGATACTTTCAGCAGAAAAACAGATTTTCCTCAGCACTTTGTACATAGGCAAAACAGAACATGAACTTGTAATACCAATTCCAAAATTTTCTTTCTATTGAGTGAACAATGTTGATTTCCCTTGTCAGATTTCCACACTTCAACAAGCTTTGAGAGCGAAACCGGATTTGAAACTTAGTATTTTGACAGATGCTTTGAGAGGGACGAGGGAATCGCCAGCTGCTTCTTGTGCTTCTTTACTAGCGCCATTGGTGACGGAATTTGGATGGGAGAGGGTGGAAATTCGGATGTACCACACGCCAAATTTGACGGGACTGAGGAAGAAGTATATTCCCAAAAGAATTAATGAGGGATGGGGATTACAGCATATGAAACTCTATGGCACGGATGATGAGATTATCATTTCTGGGTATTCAATTTCCTTCCCGTTGTATCACGTTATCAAGAACTAATGATTCCTCAGAGCAAATCTCTCGGAAGACTACTTCACAAATCGACAGGATCGGTATCACGTATTCTCATCCAAAGAAATCACCCAATACTTTTCCACCATCCATGATACAGTTTCCAAACTCAGTTTCCTAGTAACACCCGACCAGCAAAACCCCGCTGGATATACTTTAGAATGGCCATCCTCAAATCTCGCACCCTCGCCCCTAGTATCACCAAATAACTACATCGCTGGTGCGGCAAAAGCACTCACGCCCCTCCTCCTCCCCCCTTCGAGTTCTCCAAATCGGACTACGACAACAAACACAACAGTCTACCCCCTAGCCCAATTCACACCGCTCCTAAAGCCAGACACCTCAACCGAGCTCCCCCTCATCACATCCCTCCTTAAAACCCTTTCCCTCCCCGCCTTCAAAGAAAGTAGCTGGACTTTCACCGCCGGGTACTTCAACCCTTCTCCGCTGCTCAGTAACCTCCTTCTCTCTGCATCATCGGAGAATAACGTCGTCATCACCGCTAGTCCCTGGGCAAATGGATTTTATGGCTCAAAGGGAGTTTCGGGGTTACTACCTGCTGCTTATACACTTCTCTCCCGCCGATTCCTAGAAGCTGCTGCGAAACACAGTCCGTCCAGGGCAGACAGTATCACACTGAAAGAATGGAGACGGGGAACGGTAGGGGAGAAGGAGGGGTGGACGTATCATGCCAAGGGACTTTGGATTTCGCTTCCTTCGTCTACCCCTTCCTCTGCCGTCCTTGAGCCATCAATCACAATTGTAGGATCCTCCAACTACACCAAAAGATCATACGGATTAGATTTAGAGGTTGGAACTTGTATCGTGACTTCTGATCCGGGGCTGAAGGGACGATTGAAGGAGGAGAGAGATGGGTTGCAAGAATATGCTTCGAATATGGGATTGGATGATTTCACGAAGGTGGAGAGGAGAGTAGGGATTCAGGTGAGGATTGCGATGTGGATTGTTAAGATGGTGGGAGGGGCTTTGTAGGTTTACCCGGGAAAGAGTGTATTATTTGTAGGAGTAGGGTGTAAGAGGTTACTGGTCTAAAGTAGATTTAGAAGCAGTATTATAATTAATGTAAAGTGTTAAGGCTGATAAGAAGTTTGTGATCGCAGTATACAAGTGTGGTATTCTTGGTAGTACTAATTTCCCTCACTGCAGCTCATTATTTCAACACTACCTCGGTAGCTTTATTTAAACATGCGATGTGTGAGAAGTCCCGTCAACCTATGCAGTAAATGCCTACTCGAAACAAAAGAATCTCTTGTTTTTCCAAGTGTTTTAAGACTGACGTAGAACAGACTCGAAATAGTTCGAGATTGGAAAAGCGGTATTCAAAGAGATTCAGGGGTTGGTGTTGTGCTTTCGGATGATCTTGTCTTGGACTAGGATAAAATACGAGAGTATGTGTTATCGTAAGGATAAACAATCCCCACGAGTCCATCTGTGTCTGAACCAAAAAATTCCTCAGTCTCGAATGTTATATTTGTGAAGCCGATTTTGCCAGGTCTTGGTGAATATTTTCATAGTGGAAGGTTCTCGAAGCTTCGACCTTTGGTGTTTTCTGACCCCGCCCTCGGTTGGTTTCCCCACCAAACGTCACCGCCCGGGCTCAGGTCAGACAGGTTTTTGGTCTTCGGTGAGTACTTGTACCAGGATCCACCAACTCTACTTTACTCTTCAATTCGCAAGCAAATTCCATACAAATACTTCTCGACTTTTAAGAAAATACCTGCATTGAAAAAAGACTCATTCCATTGGACAATTGACCAAAACACAACCCCATTGTTCAATTTTCCCCTTCCTGCATCTCGCTTCGACTCTTCCGCAAGCAACAGCTGATCTGTGAAGTGGTGATTGTGCACCTAACCAAAGGCCTTACTCACCATTCCCAACTCATTGCACCACCTCGCGAGATAAAGTCTTCAACGACATCCCACGAACCTCATAAATTCACTACGACTACCTCATCATCGACTCCAAGCCTTGCTTGCTTGGGTTCCTTTATAGTCGCAACCAGATCGGAACATTACAACACCAACTCCCACTGCCTATCTCAACCTCTCAACCTCTCAACCAATAACCAACTGCGATTCTTTTACCTAACAAACAATCGCCATCATGGTGAAAGAGACCAAACTCTACGACGTCCTGGGTCTCAAGCCAGACGTAGCCCAAGATGGAATCAAGAAAGCATACCAGTACGTCCCCATCCCCCCTCTGATTACCCCTCCCCATTCCGATCTTATCCCGATACTAACAGCAGTGCAGCAAGATGGCATTAAAATACCACCCGGACAAAAACAAGGACAAACCAGACTCGGCAGATAAATTCAAAGAAGTATCCCAAGCCTACGAAATCCTCTCCGACCCCGCAAAGCGCAAAGTCTACGATCTCTACGGACTAGAATACCTCCTTCGCGGCCATGCAGAACCTGAGCCTGGCGCAGGACCTGGAGCAGGTGGAAATCCATATGCACAAAGCACAGGTGGAATGCCTGGTGGGTTCGAGGGCTTTGGAGGTATGCCAGGTGGTGGAATGCCTGGCGGGGGACAGAGCTTCCATTTCTCAAGTGATGGCGGCTCAGGTGGGGGATTCAGTTTCAGTAATCCGGAGAGCATATTCTCGGAATTCCTACGCGGACAGGCGGGGATGGGTGGTGGTAATGGATTTGAGGATATCTTTGAGCAGATGCCAAAGTCAAGAAATAGCGGTGGGGGACGGTCGAGAGCTCAACAGTTTGGTGCTGCGGAGGCGGCTTCGAGACATCGCGCGGCAACACCAGAAGTTACAACCGTCCTGCGGGATCTACCATTGACTTTGGAGGAGCTGTTCAAGGGTGTTCACAAGAAGATGAAGATTAAGAGAAAGGCATTCGACGACCAGACAGGAAAGCGTACGGTGCAAGATAAGATTCTGGAGATGGACATCAAACCTGGATTGAAGAAGGGCAGCAAGATCAAGTTCAAGGGAGTAGGAGACCAAGAAGAGGGCGGTCAACAAGATCTCCACTTCATCGTCGAAGAGGTAAACACCCCTAACTTCCCATATTTATCTAATCAATTACTAACATATGACAGAAAAAACACCCTCTGTACACCCGTGAAGGCGACGATCTCCACCAAACCATAGACCTCGACCTCAAGGAAGCCCTCACAGGTTGGAAGCGAACCGTAACCACCATCGACGGCAAGCAAATCCAAATCGAAAAAGCCGGCCCCACCCAACCCGGTTCCAAAGACAAGTATCCAGGCTGGGGCATGCCACTTTCCAAGAAACCCACGGAACGAGGCGAATTCGTCATCACATACAATGTCAAATTCCCTACGAGCTTGACTTTTGAGCAGAAGAGGAAGCTGAAGGAGATTTTGTGACGAGATGGAGACTGGATGGGGGGATGGCATGGTCTGGTAGTACGATAGTGTGGGAGAGAAATTGGGGATGGATCTGGAGGGTAACTCAGGACTTTCAGAGCTGTTTTTTTGTCCTTTTTTCCTTTTAAGGTGGTGGCACCATGGGTTTTTTCCTTTTTCTTTTGCATGCATACTTGAGCAACAACGTGGTGTTTTTAGGCGTGTGGAGTGGGATGGATTTTATTTACCTTGAAGGGACCATGAGGAGGTTCTCAAGAGGGACTGGACTGTTGGTTTGATGAGAACTATGATAAGATGAGTTTAGTAATAAAAATACAGATTCACTGTACGGTACATTTGTTCACTTGTGTGGTTTTCCTATCTTTAGGGTTAGATTTGAGTGTATGAATCTTGTTAGGGCATCCTGAATATACTATACAAAAAATGTCGTTTTTATTACTAAATCGTAAATCGTAAATTGAAATACTTGGAATACTAATCTATTATATATATACTCTATCATAACTCTCCTTCTTGAAAATATTTACTTGGACAAGTTGGACCTTACTTAAAGAGGCTCTTATATTAAAATATAACTTGAATTATTTTTTAGTATCTTTATTACTGAATTGTAGTAACAAAAAAGAGATAGAGATAGAGAGAAAGGGAAAGAGAAAAGAGGGGGAGAGAGAAGTATGATATCCTAGATGTACTAAGAAGTTGAAAATCGAAAAAGTTAAATATATAGTAGCTAGAAGGAAACTTATTATTTAAGGCGACGAAGAAATAAAAGTCGTAGTAGCTAATTACTAAGTCTCTTATTACTTATTATTTCTTATTTTAAATGATTTATATATTTAAGTATATTAGAAAGAGGAAGAAGAGAGAAGGAAGAAGAGAGGAGAAGTTAATAAATATTTCTTAGAGAAAGATTTATCTAAGTATAGGTAAGTAAACCTTTTTCCTAGCTCTCTTCTTTTCTTCTCTACTATTCTCTCTTTTGCTTCTATGTTATTTAATTTAATAAAATAGAGATATAATATTATAGTTTAAGAGGAGGGATAAGAGAATAAGAGAATAAGAGAATAAGAGAATAAGAGAATAAGAGAATAAGAGAATAAGAGAATAAGAGAATAAGAGAATAAGAGAATAAGAGAATAAGAGAATAAGAGAATAAGAGAATAAGAGAATAAGAATAAGAGAATAGGAGAGAAGGGAGATGGGAGAGTAAGGAAAGAGAGAATAGTAAGAAGAGCGATAGAGAAGAAAGAAGAGAGGGCAGAAAGGAGGGAGAGAAGAAATAGAGACCTATAAAACAGCTTTTTTCACTTCACAAGTTACGATTTACGATTTACGATTTAGTTCCTTTAATTAATTCCGACTTTTTAGTGCATTCAGAATGCCATAAGTAAAGGTTAAAAATGAAAGTTGAGTATAAGTGGAATTTCAGAAGGAGAAAGATAGGACGATGTCTATGCTGTAAATAAAATACAAAATAAACTAGGTAGTGTTATTATGATAGAATGTTTCTGGATTGCCTTTAAGTATGTGATGTTTGATGCAGCGCAAGGACTAAAAGAGACGAGTATTCGGTTAAGGGGCTAATAGAATATTTTCAACCTAGTCGATGTAGAACTCAAATTGTTAATTGTTCTACGAGAATGATTGATTACCATGTGAAGTTGGGACAACAAACCCTCGTTAGACGGGCAAGAACCTTTACTGCGGTCATCGGAGTAGTGTATGGGTACAAACCCCTCGCTTAGGGATGCTACCCATAAGTCTTCAATGAAACATAATGCATACCATAGAATTACAGACCAAGAGTAACACAAACAATCTAACTGTGCCCTGTAGGACACTCGAAAACGCGACGTCATTACAGGAGCATCGATCCGACGCAACCTAGCTCATGACCTCCAGACAAACGTGACAGATTGCCACACAACACGATTCCCTCTCAAATCCAACCCATTCCATGTTCCCAAATCACCCTCATTAACCAGTCTCAAACGCCTCTCGGTCTCTTCGGAATCTCCTCTTTCACCAAGTTCTTAACCTTCAACTTGTCCTTATCCTCCGGTCTCGCATCGATTCTCACAGTCAACTCTTCCAAGCCAGCGTGCCAACCTTTCTGACCGTATCTTCAATCGACAGACAAGGGCCTTTTAATCTTCATAAGTCTCTTGAGCGAAGAAGCCAGGAACACCTTTCGCGGCCTGATGTTGGTGTAGCCGCAGAAGCGGAAGCCGTGGAAATACACGTGGCTCATGTCGTAGAGAGAAACTCGCTGAATCTGCCCATGCAACTTCCCTGGCGTTCGATGGGTGAACCAATTTGTTGTTACATTTCCCTCCCAACGTCTAGAGTCCCAATGTCTAGAGTCCCATTGGCGATAGCACAGGCTGCTTTTCCCCATTCCATAGAGTGGTGAATCTGCAAATTTCCTCTCAGTAACTGAGCTAACGGAGTGGATGGATGTATATCTCCAAAGACAGAGAACCGGAAACCCGTGTACCTGGACAAGACTTACCACCACGAAGGTTTAGCAATCTTCCATAACCTCCCCACCTCATCCCGTTTCCAAAAAACTCAAGGTCCCAATCCCAAACTGGTAGCCGCCGCCACTCCACATACACCATGCCGCAAGTTCGCAAAAGCGCCGGGTATATCGTGCAACCTATGCGTTGTCCCCTCCCCAGTACCACTATCTTCCTCTCTCCCTCCAATCTCGCAATGAGTTCTTCTTCATCAGGAAGGTGGATTTCTGGTTGCAGGACCAAGTGGAAGATCTGGCTTCTGATCTCGCGGGGGGTGGTGCTGAAAAGTGGTGAGTTTGTTTGGGGATCGACATCGGATGCTTTGAGTCTCCATAATTGTCTGCGTCCCTTGCGAGCATTGGGACGTGAGATTTTCGCTTTCGGAAGTGTGGTGTCGAGACTCAACAGTTCTGAATCCTGAAGATTCTCCGAGCGTAGTCGTTTTTGTGGCCATGGTCGTTCTCGTGACCGAAGTCGTTTTCGTGACCAGGAAACCATTTTTCAATGATCCTTGGGTTGTTTTATTCTCATAGGATTGGTAAATATACATTTTACAGGACATATTAAGTTCGCTTGCTGCAGGGCTAAAAGCAATTGCATTTTATTAAAGTAACTATTAAAAATATAAGTTTAATAAGTAAATAAATATTATATTTTATAGTAAAGTATTAGTATTATATTATTATAGTATTCTAAATATATAAAAGGTTATTTACTACTTAATCGTAAATTATAAATCGTAAATTTAATATAGCTACTTTATAGATAAGGAATTATAGAATTTTTTAAGTTAAACTTTCTCTTTCTATTATATATAACGTGGTTTACCACCGAGTCGGCCACATCACCGAGTCGGCCACTTAAAATACATACAAAAAACGTCTGTGCAACCCTAGTAAAAACCCGTAGTTCTTAATAAAAATTAATAAAATTAAAAACTTTACTTTATTACTATACGTGTAAGTAATATTAGAAATCTTAGATACTTACTAATTATAATAGCTAAGTTATTAAAGAAATTAAAAAAAATCTATAAATATAGAGGTAATTTTAAGCGAATCGTTACTTATAGCTAGTAAGCGTCTACAAATCTTAATATTACTTATTTATATAGTAACTAAGAAGATTTTTTAATTTTGTTAGTTTTTATTAAGAATTATAGATTCTTACTAGAGTTATATAGACGTTTTTTATATATATTTTAAGTAGCCGACTTAGTAATATAGCCGACTCGGTAGTAAACTACGTTATACTAGATACTAGATAGAATTTTCTTCTAAAATGTTTATTTCCTTCTACTTTATCTTTTTCTATAATATTCTATAGAGAGAGTTTATAAATATTCGCTTACCTCTATTTTTATACTAAAATGTCTCTAGAGTAGGTTTAATTTATAGAACTTTTAATATATAAACTCTTTAAAATATATTATATAGATTATTTATAGAAATCTACTAGTAGTTATTAGTAATATAAATAGTATAGAGCTACTTATTAATAGTTTATCTTATATTAAAGATAGGAATTATTAGAAAAACACTAGATTATACTAAAAATAGACGAAATATAAGCTTTTTTAAGATAGCTTCTACTCTATACTAAATAAAATAGCGAAATAAATAGCTAAGAAATTAATTAAAAGCTATATATATAGAGGTTTTAAAACTAAAGATACCTTTCTAAAAAGAACTATAAAATAATTAGTATAGAATATATAATTAAGTTTTAAAAAAGATAGTTTTTAGTAGTTTTTAGTATAAAAAAAGAGTCGAGCGAATATCTATAAACCTCTACTATAAATATACTAAAAAGTTAGAATTAACTAAAGAGACTAACTTATAAATTATAAAGTATAAAGTAAAGAAAGAAAGTAAACTCTTTTATAAGAATTAGAGAAATTTACTTAATAGTAAATATCTCTCTTATTCTCTTATTCTCTTATTCTCTATTAGTATAACCTAGTTGTTATAAAAGGTGATATATAAATATAATCTCTATTTATATTCATTCGTATATAAAGAGTAAAGGTAAAGAGAGGTAGTACTCTACAAGCTTAAGTATATAAGTAGTAAGCTACTTATATAACCTAAAGTATATAGATCTACTAGACTCTTATATAAGGTACTATTTACTAGAATTATATATCGATATTCTCTTATTCTCTTTTTAAATAATACTATTTTATTCTCTTATTCTCTCTCTAAATAATATAAAAATAAAAGAAAGAATAGTAGAAGAGAAATAGAGAGAGCTAGAAAATATATTTACTTATCTTTTCTAGTATAGTACTAGCGATTAAATCTAATCTATTTACTATTTTTATACTAAAACTTAGTCTAACTACTTTAAAATATTATAGTAACTATATTATCTAATTATTTCAATTTTTTTATATCTTTCTAATATTAGTAAATCCTACTATTTTATCTCTTCTAATAGAATAAAGGTTATAAGTAGAGAAAGTCTAGTAAAGTCTAAAATTATACTAAAATCGATCTAAATCGCGAGATAAAAATTAAGCGTTAGAGGAGAAGTATTATTAAAAGTTTATATTTTACTATTATCTCGAAATATATTAGCGAAACGATTATTAGTATACTTATAAGTTCTATTAAAGAAGTATATTACTTTTTGGTAAGTAGTAGAGGTTTTTTTTAAGTATTATAAAGTAGAGAAAATAGCGATTTTAGTTAGAGTTCGCTTAAATAGCTTAGACTTAATTATACTAACTATATATTTAGATTTATCTACTTTTACTTATTTAATCTATAAAAAAATAGAATATTAAATCTAATCTACTCTTAAAATCTCTCTTTCTATCTACTACTTCTTAATCTTATAACTTCGAAAATATAGATATAAATTTTATATAATTTAATAAAAATAATATATAAGAAAACTCTTATCTATTTTTAAAGAACTAAGAAATAATAAAACTAATCTACTTATAAAATTTAAATAAATTTATATAACTATCTAATTCTATAACTCTCTTTATTTAGTATTAAAATATCTTATTTTATTTTTCTAAAGAATATAATCTATAACTTATCTTAAGAAGACTAGTAAAATGATATTTATAAATCTCTTTTAATTATACTACTACCTCTAACTATATTACTACCTCTTAACTATTATTTTACTAACTAAACTAAAATAAAATAAATATTTTTAATTTTATCTAGAGTAATAAACCTAACTAGTTAAATTATATAAAATTTTAATATAAGTATATTCTCTATCTCTCCTTACTTCTTTCTCTATAATAAATTATAAAATCACTTACTCTAAAATCAAAATCACTCGGCTCTACTTACTCTCTTTCTCACTCACTAAACACACCACTCTCTCACTCACCCCACAAAAAAAATAAACATCTTCAAAGTTAAGATAGTACTATTTTCCCATCCATCTCACAGATAATTTGTCCTCCCAAAAATGGAATGAAGGGTATATATCTCTCCCACTCATATAGAATCCACTCACTCACTCGACTACTAATCTACTGACGAGAAGTATACAAAAAAGAAGAAAAAAAGAAAAACGCCCAACAAAATGCAAAAATGCAAACCATAACAAAAAAAATATGCAGTGTGTATGCAGAGACCAAAAAAAGGGGGGTAATACTACAACCAGGTTTTGCAAAGAAACCAAAGTCTCTCATAAAATCTACATGCAAAAGGATGGATACCCAGTGCCCAGTGTCCCCAAAGAAAACAACCCCCACCACTCTTAAAAACTACAAAAGAATCAACCCCATCCCCGCAGCCCCCGCAACAACCACATAAGCGCTCATCCCAAACAACCCCATACTAAAGCCAGGAACCACCAAGTTCCCAGCCGCCGCCTTACTAGTAGAGCTCTTGGAAGAAGAGGCAGCTCCCGTCCCCGTAGGCGCCGTAGTCACAGTTCCCGTCCCAGCAGTCCCCGCTTGACTGATCAAAGCAGAGCAGGAGGAGCTCGCAGAACCGCTCTGAGTCTTGGCATTTCCTCCAAAGTCGCAGGCGGTGGAAGCCTTGTTTTGGCTCTGATAGTATTGGTCCATGGCGAAGGATAATTGCTGGGAGCCGGTGCACATCGAGTAAGCACCGTAGACACCGGTGGTTCCGTTGGCGGTGATTCCGGCGCAGGCTTTGGAGTCTAATCCACAGACTGTAGAGAAGAGGGTTGCGGTTTGGTTGGAGGTGAGGCCGGAGTTGGCGACGCAGCCGAGGGAGGAGACCATGCAGGAGCAGACCTCTGAGTTGGCGATGGGTGGGAGGTTGGAGGAGGCGGCCCAGGCGGTTCCTGAGGTTGGGCAGGCTGAGGCGACGGTGTTGGAGACGACGTAGGCGGCGGAGGGGGTGTTGCTTGGGGTTGCCTTTGCCAATTGTGCGGCGAGGGTGGAGAACTTTGGAAGCTTGCTGGCAACGGTTCCGCTGAGAGAGACGACACCTGGAGGGAGCATTAGTGGTGGTTCGGAATACTACGGTCAAAAGAATTACTTACCATAATCGTTGGCTTCTTGGAAGTACATGTACATGATACCACCGGACCAGACATTGGTCATGTTGGAACCGTAGAGAGCCTCGACCTCAGTGAAAGGGTGAGGTTTAACGGTGTTGCATCCGTACTCGGCAAAGAATGCTGGAACATTGAACTTGGCGAATTCCTTGGTTCTTTGATCAAAACCAGAGTTGGTGAAGGAAGAATCTCCACACCAAGAGTAGATGTTGTATCCCCAGAAATCGATCGACTCGGAAGGATCACCACAGTTGAAGTAGGCGGCCAAGTTGTCACGGATGGAAGCATCATCGTTGGTAGCATATCCAACACCAATGGTTCGGTAGTTCTTGGTCTTCATGTATGCCTTCATGTCACGAACGGCAGCCTTGACGAATGCACTTGCATCAGTGTTGGTTCGGTCGTTGGAAACCTCGTTACCGGCAAAGAATCCCATAACATTGGAGTATGGAGCCAAGGTATCAACGACACCGGCGTAGGTGGCGAACAAATCGGTGTTCCATTTTGGGGTGGTTCGAATGATGGAGTTCTTTGGGTTGGAAAGATCCTGGATGAGGTAGATACCAGCGTCCTGAAGCATCTTCATACAAGGAGCGTGGTCGAGGGTGGTGTTGATGGCGTAGACACGGATCACGTTGACACCAAGCTCTCTTAGGAGAGGAACATCACGTTTACATCCAGCCTCGTCGGCGAGGGGATCTAAGAAGGCACCGTCGGTGGTGGTGGTTCCATTGGTGCTAACATCCTGTTGATATGCAATTCCCTTCATGAAAAACTCGGTACCATTCTCGTAGAAGAAATGAGAGCCCTATGATTGGAACATGTTAGCATGATATAAATATTATCCAAAGACTACTCTGTAGTATGGATGGTATAGATAGATGGTGGTGGTGATGTACCTTGATGACGATGGGTGGTAGATCTGCTGCAGCGACAGACTTGGCGAAAAGCGCACCTCCCAGGGCGGCTGTTGCCAGTGAGGCAAATGAGGTCCTCATGATGTTGTGAGTGTATTATCTAAGTCGATAGGAAAGAAGAAATGACGAAAACTCTAAAAGCGATAGGAGCGAAGGGTCGTGAATCAGAGGCAATTACAGGACAAGACTCGTACGCGGTACAGAGAAATGAAATGGAATCTGATCTGTCGGCGACGGGTCTGGAAAAAAAGATAGACCGGGCGCAAAAGGGGTTGATGGTGTTGTTCTGTCGAGCAACGGTGTAGTGAACGTCGAGAAATAAGACAGAGTTTGAGATAGAGAGAGATTTGCAAAAGCAAGGAAATGGGAGGGAGGAGAGAAGGAGAGAGAGTCTGAGAGAGAGACAGAAAGTGGAATGTTCGGCGTTGATATGCTCAAACAAAAAAGGTGGTCCTGGAACTGACCCGAGTTTCGAGTGACAAGAGACTGCTGCAGGGTCCTTGGCTCAACTCCGCCAACTACGCCAACTACGCCAACTCCCCCACCGAGGATACGCCAGTCTGGAGTGGGCGAAGTCAATCATTGGCAGCTTCTGGGCACGCGTATAACTACGCTGGGCACACCCACGTAATTAACCACTGAAGCCATAAAAAGAATTGGAGGCTGGGCGATAGAATTGGAGTCGCTGGGCGGGGGAGATTGAAGCTTCGCACCCTGAATCAGAGGTTGGAAGGCGCTGAGAGGACCTGAGTGGTTTGCCGCTTACGATGTTAGAGAGGGGGCGGTGCTGAGGAGGCGAGAGTACGACATCCTTTCGCATCCTCAGCAGCCAACAGAGACGCCGGCACAGTAAACTGTACGCAAAAAGATACAACGTTGTCTCTCCTGCTCATCTAAGCACCAGCTTACCTCTGCAAACTCACCTATCATAGCATAGAAATCGTACATAGGGCTGTTGGTAGTGGCCCCTCAATTAAATCCTTAAATAAAGGAAGCTGCTAGACTCGATGGAACCTTTTAGTCTCCATCACGATCACGACCATAAACCCCTCCCATTAGTACTCGTAAATCAAATTCTTCAACATTACGCGTTTCTCATCTACTCGGCTCCGCATCACCGAAGATCGATATCTCTACAACATCATCACAACCACGCCCAGCATCCAAGTAGTGCCATCCAACCACGTCCACCATCCAATCCCGTCAAACAGCCACCCAAGAATCCAAGATGGAGCCTCTACCTAGGTAATATAAAGATCTTCAGGAACAACATCTAATATCCAAACACGTGATACTTGTACTCACAGTGGAGTTCCCCTCCCCTTCCCTCGAGGCTCAACCTGAAGGCTCAAGCTCAAAGCTCATCTCATCTCAATTTCCCCTCCCCACCAGACCCAAGAAAGAACGAAAACCCCCCCATCGAAAAGGAGGCGCAGTCTTTACTGTACTGCGAACCACGATGAACCAAGAACCAAGCACTATACCAGAATTTCCAGAACCCAGACTTGTCGTGTCACTTGAAAGCGGAGAAGATACCACGAGGGAGCACGAGAAAAAAGCTCTATAATTTCATAAATAACGTACGAATACATACTCTCTCCTAGTAGACACTAAAAGTACCAACATAATTTAGAAATCATAAATTTAGACTTAGACCCTTAGTAGTCTTAACTCTTTATATAAATAAATAAAAAACATAACAACGACTCGTAAAAAAATATTCTAAAATTATAAGAAGATACCTAGAGGTCTAAATTTATATTACTAAAAAAAACTCTAGATGTTCTTATTGTATTTGTGCTAACCTTATGATGTAGACGCTAGAAAACATGTGTAGAGAGAGAGTATATAGGATAATACTTGGGCCAAGATATTAAATATCCATCTCGGCATTTCAAGAAAATATCAAAATTAACAAAATTAACAGAAATATCAAAAATACAACCCAAGAGCCATGGCTTTTAATGCCTAAGATGAGGGAATTTCAGTTACCTGTTGGCATCCGTTGGCATCTATTGGCATAATGGGGACTTATTAGCATCTGTTAGCACAAGGGACTGTCATTTCTAAAGATTACTTCGTACTTAAATGGATGTACTTCCTCGTCCGTTTCACTTGATTTTCAATCATTTTCATTTCAATCCAATTTATACTTTCATTTGGCCTTTTATTCATTCATCCATTCATTCATTCATCCATTCCTCCACAAGCTTTTAATGATGATAATTCAGTTTCTACTTTCTTTCTTTTGTTTCTTTCGTTCTTTCGTTCTTTCATTCTACCTTTATGGAATGATGTTTTGGCGATAATACTTTGTATCTTTCGTGAGCGCGATCAAGGTAAACCCCGACGAAATCCAAAAACTCGATGAATCAAAATTCGCTCAAGACAATCGGGATCTCCAAGTACCTAGGAAAGTAAGGAGAACCAAGAAAATTTAAAGAAAAAGTCAAGTCAAGTCAGCCCTACACAAAATGTCTCCTATCCTCTCAAGAAACAATCCCCACCCCCGAAGAAAGCGCATATAAACCCTCTCTCTCTCACCATCCATCTCCTCCCCCCAAATCCAAAAATAAACCCACCACTATCTCCAACCTCTACGCCTTCAGGCATCGTAGAACATGGACCACCCTCATCATGATTGATTGACAATGACACCTTCTAAAGTTGTCTCACGGGAAAAAAAGAGGTCAAATGTCATCTGTCAAAAGGATACAGGTACCGGTATCAGACACTCCGTATCAGACATGTATCAGAACCAACAAACAACCGAATCCGAACCGGACTGCCACTGCTTCGTTCGTTCGTGCCATTTCTTTGCGGCTCAGTTGCCTTACCTGTCCTGCAACTGCCTCAGAAAGATTTCAAGAATTTGGTAGAGAAAAAGTACTATCCGGAAATAGAGGCCGCCCCCGAAATAAAATGGCACTGTTCACTTTCCACCTCTGGTCTGTGATGCACGGGTTAGCATTGTGGACTCCATTTTCGTTTCGTGAGAGGAAAGGGGAATTCATCGATTTGTGGAAGTTAAGTAGAGCGAGGAACGATGAACTCCAGCTCCAGATGACACGCGTATCGCAATTATACCTCTCTTCTTGATTTGAAAGCAATCGAAATTGTCCATCTTCCTGCGAACCCCTTTTCTGCTTTTACCATCTCTCTTTCCCCCCTCAACCTGGATCTTTTTCTCGTGCCTCTCCCGGATTTTCCGGCCACTCCTTTCGTGGAGCTCCCCCCCTATTTTCAGTCTATTTCAGATAGCACCCAGGGTTCCTCTTCAACGTCTGCCCCTGTTGGAGGGTATCAATTTACGATACCCTCCCCGTTTGTTGATAAGGGGGGCTGGTTCGGTCGCCACTTGATAAGCAGGAACGGTTAAATCTATTTTTGGGGCCACGTCCGCCACCTCCTCGTCACTGTAATTTTCTATTTTCAAAAAACTCCCCAAATATTACCCTGGCCTGGCCGAGTACGGATTGAATAAATCGTCCGCTGAATCCAGATGTTTTGATTCCATCGCAATGTGTGTTTGTCAGGATGTAGATCCGGGGAATGAGAGGTGCCCAAAGATTCGGATTCTTCGGGGTTTGCGAATTGCGACAGGAGGTGCAATTTCAATTTTCAACGGAATAAGGCTCTCATGGATTTGAAAATGGGTACGGAGAGCGATGGAAAACTCTGGGTAGATTGCTGGCATCGTGCTTCTAACGTGCAGGAACAACATCAAAGGTTCCCAGTTATTCCCCTGAGGCTTGCGCCGGATGGTGGGGTAGGTGCCACTGTTGAACATAAGCTTCACTTTTTTTGTTGTTGAAAAGAGTACTTCTGTCTTGCCCTCTTTTCGTATCACGCAAGACGCCGGCACTCATAATGTGCGCCTGTCTTCGGGTTGTAAGCGCGATGGCTTGGAGTTGGTAATCGGGTAGAAGATAATTCAGATATGTGGTGATCGTAACAGGGAATCAGTTGACTGATTGAAATAGTTGCTATGGCTGAGTGATTTTCTACTCCGTACGTATACAAGTAGATTGCTGAGAGCATGTGTCGTGCATTTCGTAGACAAAACTATTGCTAAATATATCAATTGGTAGATGCGTGAGTATATTTGCGCAGTCGTGAGGGAATGAGCTAACCAAGTGTAGCACAGAATACGAAGGTCATCGCTAATACGAGTGCTAAGCAAACAATTAGCATAAATTTTAACCCTAAGTTTACGTAGGACCAATGAGGGGCGTAAACGCAACTCGTCACCAGAAGCCTGTGGTTTTCTTGTAAAAGGTACGGAGTACGTCGACAGCATCTGGTAAATGAATTGGACCATCTGATGGAGCGTGGATGGAAAGCTTCTTCGATGAGCTCATGGCCAGGCCCATTTCAAGGAAATAAATGCAGGTTAGAACAGGGAGTACCTGAATGTGGAGCAATCAATTGAATTACCCCTGATGGGCTGACGGACTTGAATGCCACGACTATATGCACCTCTTCACCACTGCTGTCCGTACTGGTTGATATTGTACCCGTACTGCATATTGTACTAGTACAGTAGAGTTGAGTCTCTCGAGTCAATCGACGCCGATCCGACGGCTTAGCAGGAGCTTAAGTCAATAGCTGGAGACGCCGTCGTGCTGCTTCCAGCTATGAGCCTCCCAATGTCTTGCAGTAGCAGATTGTGGCGAGAGATGTGGCTTTGACCGACTTGGTGCTTCTAACGTTCCCTAAGACTGACAAAAATGTCAATTCCACTCACGAGTGAATAAAACGGCGGGTAGGGGAATCTGTGATTGAGCAGCAACCACTTCCGAGTCTTCCACTCACTGAATGTACCTGCAGTGTTCAATTTCAACGTATTCGTCCTTCGAAACACATTGCGAAATCCATCCAGAGTAACCCTACATGCCCCCTATACTTGCTGGTCGACTGGAACGTTGATAAGGCGATTGAAAGTGAAGGTGAAGGGGTGACCGTTGGATGAGGGTATCGTAGATGCCAGCCTCCATCGTCCCGGCTCCAAGCCCCTGAGCAGACTAGGCCCAATTGAGCGATAGACCCCCTTCATTCCAAGCGCACCTTCCCTCCCCCCAATCACCGTCCACCGCTGGATTTCAGAACGATCCGCGGTCCACTGCAACTCCCTGGGCCTCCCCAGCAACCTCCCCACTGAAAGGTGCCCTGAAGAGGTCCACGGTGGCTAGCGAAAAAACGCCCCCCATTCCATCCGTCGTCGCCCATCAGTACCCATACCCGACCAACCCCAACCCAATTCCTCCTCTCCTGATTTCCTTCTCTCCTTCTCAACTTCCAAACCACCCCCCCAAAAACATCTCGACCACTTCTCAAGCATCAGGACCTTCGACCTCCTGTGTGCGCCCAACGTGCTCGTCTCGTTGTTTCTCTCTCTCTCTCTCTCTCTCGAATACCTTCATCCACGCTCGTTCAGCACCCACCGACCCGGCGGATCTAAGAGATTAGAGTTCCGACGCGAAAGGGGAGCGCCGTCATTTGTCAATTTTCTAGTCTGTCAGCAAAACTTGGAAAGAAGGGGCCATACATCGTCCAAGCAACGTCCACCAAAATTCAATCAACACCACCACCCTAATATTCTGTGCTTTCCCGCCACAAAAACAACATCATCACCTCCGGTCACTACGACGACCATCTTCTTCTTAGCCATCCGCGAAGAAGAGTAGCCGCTCGTTAGATCTTGCTTACCTCTGTTGACGGTCGCTCTTTGCAGCATCAGCGTCAGCATCAACAAAACACAGTTGATCCCTCATCAACTTCAACTCCGTCCCTCCTTTTTCTCCATACGAATACCGCACATCAAGGATCAATTGTAATTTCAATGTCCATTTAATCGTGAGTCCTCCTCTGCACCACAAACCTCAACCCGAAACACTCTCCCTGCTCTACCAACCAGGCCACGATTCCGGCCTCAAGTGAACAATTGACTGAACCTCCCTTTAGGCGGCCTCATTTGTATACAAACATGTCGGGACACCCACCTCCGGGCCCTGCCCAGGCTCCTGGCCAGGGACAACAGGGTCATTACGATGACGGCTACGGCCAACACCCGCAAGGGAATACAGACTCCTACTATCAAGATGATCACGGGCAGCCATATTACGACAATAACGATGGCTACGGCGACCACCCAGCAGGAGCTCACCCACCTCAACAAGGCGCTGACGGGTATTATGATGAATCGTAGGTTTTTGCTGATATTACATTGAGGAGGAGACATGGGCTAATTCCGAAACAGCGGCTACTACAACGCAGATGCCAACAACCCTTATCAACAGGAAGGTGGCTACTACGAGGGACAAGACCACGATGGTCAGTACCAAGACGAATACTACAATGATCAGTATTATGACCAAGGAGGCGCTGCTGCCGGTCAGCACCCACAAGCGAAGCGTCGTGGAGATTCCGAGGAGGATTCCGAGACTTTCAGCGACTTCACCATGAGATCCGACATGGCTCGAGCCACCGACATGGACTATTATGGACGAGGGGATGAACGATATAACAGCTACAATGAGAGTCAAATGGGCGGTGGCCGTGGATACAGACCCCCATCATCACAAGTCTCATACGCAGGAAACCGATCTTCCGGAGCTTCCACACCAAACTATGGCATGGACTACAACAATGTTCTTCCAGCCGGTCAGCGATCTCGCGAGCCATATCCAGCATGGACATCCGATGCCCAGATTCCCTTGTCCAAGGAAGAAGTCGAGGACATTTTCTTGGATTTGACCGCCAAATTTGGTTTCCAGCGTGACAGCATGCGAAACATGTATGACCATTTAATGACTCTGCTTGATTCTCGAGCTTCCCGTATGACACCAAACCAGGCCCTTCTTTCGCTTCATGCCGATTACATTGGAGGTGACAATGCCAATTACCGAAAATGGTATTTTGCTGCCCATCTTGACTTGGACGATGCCGTTGGATTTGCCAACATGAAACTTGGTAAAGGCAGCAGAAAGACCCGAAAGGCTCGATCAGCAGCCAAAAAGAAGGCCGCAGCAGACCCCACAGACGAGGCACAAACCCTCGAGCAACTTGAGGGGGACAACAGTCTTGAGGCCGCCGAATATCGCTGGAAAACTCGCATGAACCGCATGTCACAACACGATCGTGTTCGCCAAATTGCTCTTTACCTCCTCTGCTGGGGTGAAGCCAACCAGACCAGATTCATGCCCGAGTGTCTCTGCTTTATTTTCAAATGTGCCGATGATTATCTCAACTCACCAGCGTGCCAAAATTTGGTTGAACCAGTGGAGGAATTCACATACTTAAACGACGTCATCACTCCTCTCTACCAGTACTGCCGAGACCAAGGTTACGAGATTGACGAGGGCAAGTATGTTCGTCGTGAGAGAGATCACAACAAGATCATTGGTTACGATGACTGCAATCAACTTTTCTGGTATCCTGAAGGAATCGAGTTGATTGTGTTGGAGGACAAGACTCGACTTGTCGATTTCCCACCCGCTGAGCGTTTCCTGAAGCTCAAGGAGATCAAATGGAGCAAAGTTTTCTTCAAGACCTATTATGAGACCCGATCATGGGGTCATATGTTGGTTAACTTCCATCGTATTTGGGTTATTCACGTCACTTCCTTCTGGTTTTATACTGCTAAGAACGCTCCAACTCTTCTTGTCAAGAACTATGAACAAGAAAAGAACAATCTCCCTCCGGCAGCCGCTCAATGGTCCTTCGTCGCCCTTGGTGGTGGAATTGCTAGTCTGATCATGATCGGCGCTACACTTTTAGAATGGTCATATGTTCCTCGTCGATGGGCTGGTGCGCAACATCTCACCAAGCGATTGTTGTTCCTCCTCGTTGTCTTCGCCCTGAACGTTGGTCCTAGTGTTTACATTTTTGGAATTGCCGGTGCGCAAGACACCAAAATCGGCTTAATTCTCGGTGTTGTGCAATTCATTATCGCCATCATAACGTTCTTCTTCTTCTCGGTCATGCCACTCGGCGGGTTATTTGGAAGCTACTTGACCAAGAACACTCGTCAATATGTTGCCAGTCAAACCTTCACTGCCAGTTATCCTCGTTTGAGTGGTAACGACATGTGGATGTCTTATGGTCTCTGGGTTGTCGTCTTTGTTGCCAAACTTGCAGAATCATACGTCTTCCTGACACTGTCGTTCCGAGATCCCATTCGATTTTTGGCCTCCATGAAGATTGAAAACTGCCAGGGTGATAGCATCTTGAAAACGTATCTTTGTCCTCACCAGCCAAAGATCCTTCTGGGTCTCATGTTTGTCACTGATTTGTGTCTGTTCTTCCTTGACACTTTCATGTGGTATATTATCATGAACGCTATCTACTCCGTTGCCCGATCCTTCTACTTGGGTGTTTCTATCTGGACGCCTTGGAGAAATATCTTTTCTCGTCTTCCAAAACGTATCTACTCCAAGGTTCTCGCCACTACCGACATGGAAATCAAGTACAAGCCAAAGGTCCTTATCTCCCAAATCTGGAACGCAATCGTCATTTCCATGTATCGAGAGCATTTGCTTGCAATTGATCATGTGCAAAAGCTTCTTTACCATCAGGTTCCTTCGGAGCAAGAGGGAAAGAGAACGCTTAGAGCACCAACCTTCTTCGTCTCTCAAGAAGATCATTCTTTCAAGACTGAATTCTTTCCAGCCCAGAGTGAGGCAGAGCGACGTATTTCGTTCTTTGCTCAGTCTCTTTCGACTCCTATCCCTGAACCTCTTCCAGTTGACAACATGCCAACGTTCACGGTCATGATTCCTCATTACAGTGAAAAGATTCTTCTCTCTCTCCGAGAAATTATTCGTGAGGATGAGCCTTACTCCCGTGTTACACTGTTGGAATATCTCAAACAACTTCACCCTCACGAATGGGACTGCTTCGTCAAGGACACCAAGATTCTTGCCGACGAAACCTCTCAATTCAATGGTGATTACGAGAAGAACGAGAAAGACACCGCCAAGAGCAAGATTGATGACCTACCTTTCTACTGCATTGGTTTCAAATCCGCTGCTCCGGAATACACTCTCCGCACTCGAATCTGGGCATCTCTTCGATCTCAAACACTTTACCGTACCATTTCTGGATTCATGAACTACAGTCGTGCCATCAAGTTACTCTACCGTGTTGAGAATCCTGAAGTCGTTCAAATGTTTGGTGGAAACTCTGATAAGCTCGAACGCGAATTGGAACGTATGGCACGCCGCAAGTTCAAGCTCGTTGTCTCTATGCAACGTTATGCCAAGTTCAAGAAGGAAGAGATGGAGAATACTGAATTCCTTCTCCGCGCCTACCCCGATTTGCAGATTGCCTACCTCGACGAAGAAGCTCCTCTTGTTGAGGGTGAAGAACCTCGCTTGTACTCTTGCCTGATCGATGGACACTCTGAGATTATGGAGAATGGAATGAGACGACCAAAGTTCCGCGTTCAACTCTCTGGCAACCCTATTCTTGGTGACGGAAAGTCTGACAACCAAAATCACGCCATCATTTTCTACCGCGGAGAGTACATTCAACTTATCGATGCCAATCAAGACAATTACCTTGAGGAATGTCTCAAGATCCGTAGTGTCTTGGCTGAATTCGAGGAAATGACTACTGACAACGTCTCGCCATACACACCTGGTGTCAACAACCCCAAGACCAACCCTGTCGCTATTCTCGGAGCTCGTGAATACATTTTCTCTGAGAACATTGGTATCCTTGGTGACGTCGCCGCTGGAAAAGAACAAACATTCGGTACTCTCTTCGCTCGTACTCTTGCAGCTATTGGTGGTAAGCTCCATTATGGACATCCTGATTTCTTGAACGGTACCTTCATGACAACTCGTGGTGGTGTCTCCAAAGCACAGAAAGGTCTCCATCTTAACGAAGATATTTACGCTGGTATGACTGCTTTACTACGTGGTGGTCGTATCAAGCACTGCGAGTACTATCAATGCGGTAAAGGTCGTGATCTTGGATTTGGCTCTATTCTCAACTTCACCACGAAGATTGGAACTGGTATGGGAGAACAAATGTTGTCTCGCGAATACTACTATCTCGGTACTCAGCTTCCTTTGGATCGTTTCCTCTCGTTCTACTACGCACATCCAGGTTTCCATTTGAACAACATGTTCATTATGATGTCCGTACAACTGTTCATGTTGTGTTTGATCAACTTGGGAGCTCTTCGCAACCAGACTATTCTCTGCAACTACAACCCTAACGTTCCAATTACCGATCCTCTCTTCCCAACTGGTTGTGCCAATCTAACGCCTATTCTCGACTGGATCTACCGTTGTATTATCTCCATTCTCATCGTCTTCGTCATCTCTTTCGTGCCACTGGTGCTTCAGGAGTTGACAGAGCGTGGTGTTTGGCGTGCCGCGACTCGTCTTGGAAAACAATTTTGCTCTCTGTCACCGTTCTTCGAAGTGTTCGTGTGCCAGATTTATGCCAACGCTGTCCAGGAAGATTTGTCCTTCGGTGGAGCCAGGTATATTGGTACTGGTCGTGGTTTTGCCACTGCCCGTATTCCATTCGGTGTCCTCTTCTCTCGATTCGCCGGTCCATCCATTTATGTTGGAGCTCGTTCCTTGATGATGCTTCTGTTTGCGACCATCACCGTCTGGCAACCAGCTTTGTCTTATTTCTGGATTTCTCTGTTGGCCATGTGCGCTTCGCCGTTCATCTACAACCCTCATCAATTCGCCTGGAACGATTTCTTCATTGATTACAGAGATTTCTTGAGGTGGCTCTCTCGAGGTAACTCCCGATCTCACTCCTCGTCTTGGATTGCTTTCTGCCGTCTGTCCCGTACCAGAGTCACTGGTTACAAGCGCAAGATTTTGGGAGACCCCTCATCTAAGATGTCAGGTGATGTTGCCCGTGCCTCCTTCGGTAATCTCTTCATCGGAGAAATCATCGCACCACTACTCATGGTCGCTGTCACCCTCATCCCATACATTTTCATCAACTCCCAAGTTGGTGTTCTTTCGGAAAACAATGACGGTGCAGTGCTCAAGCCAACCGCCTCTTTGATCCGTGTTGGAATTGTAGCTGTCGCCCCAATCGCTGTCAACATGGGAGTTCTCGCGGCAATGTTCGGTATGGCTTGTTGTATGGGACCCCTTTTGAGCATGTGCTGCAAGAAGTTTGGATCTGTTCTTGCTGCTATTGCTCACGCCGTTTCCGTCATCATGCTCATCGTTTCTTTCGAAATCATGTTCTTCTTGGAAGGGTTCGTCTTCGCAAAGGCTCTCCTCGGTATGATCGCTTCCACAGCTATCCAAAGATTCATCTACAAGTTAATCATTTCCCTCGCCTTAACCAGAGAAATGAAGACGGACACGTCCAACATCGCTTTCTGGACCGGACAGTGGTACTCTATGGGATGGCACTCTGTGTCTCAACCAGCTCGTGAATTCCTTTGCAAAATCACCGAGCTTGGTATGTTCGCAGGTGACTTCATCCTGGGCCATGTTTTGCTTTTCATCATGTTCCCTGTTATCGCCATTCCTCAGGTTGACAAGGCTCACTCTGTCATGCTCTTCTGGCTTCGACCCAGGTAAGATTCACTTCTCCCCTTGTCCATTATTCCTTTACTGACTCGAACTTTTTAGTCGTCAAATTCGTCCTCCAATCTACTCGATGAAGCAATCCAAGCTCCGAAGAAGACGTGTCTGGCGTTACGCAGTCTTATACTTCGTCATGCTCGTCATTGCACTTGCACTAGTCGTGGGTCCGATTGTTATGGGTAAGACCATCAACAAGAATCTGGGTTCAATTAAGATTCCAATGGACTTGTTGCAACCCAGTGGTCAAAACAACAACGATACTCGAAATCGTACCGAAACTGGATCAGCTAGCGCGAGCTCGGCTGCCAAGACATCAAGCAGGGCTCGTTTGTTTTAGATCATTGCCTGATTTGGTGTTGGGGATGCGGGGGGTTGTATTATAAAGGGGAGGATGATGGTTAGTACATTACAAATGAAATTATTTTGGCTTGATGAGCAAGCGGAAAACGTGGAGGGGTTGGTTCGTGTTGGAATTAATTGTATTTCGGTGTTTGCATGGTACACGGCTCTTAGACATTTGTTTTTTTTCTCTCTCTCTCCTTTTTCCCCGTCTCTCTCCTTTCTCACGAGCGTTTGTGAGGAAAAGCAAAATTTCGTATCTGATGTGCCAGTATGCGAGGGGTTCCCTTTTTCTTTTTTGCTTCTCTCTGTCTCTTTTGATCTTTCGCAACTGGGTAAAAGACGATGATGGGGGCCGGCCTCGGCCTGTATTGTAGGGGGTTATACAGCGCGGGCTATGATCATAATACAATTGTGTCTACATTGATTTGTTCCTTCTTTGACTTGATTTAACTTGTGATGAACTTACTGT
Organism: Hymenoscyphus scutula; assembly: GCA_001399465.1. NCBI lineage: Eukaryota > Fungi > Ascomycota > Leotiomycetes > Helotiales > Helotiaceae > Hymenoscyphus > Hymenoscyphus scutula. The sequence goes on along the minus strand of LKTO01000034.1, from coordinate 46,105 downwards.
TGTTAGTTGTGTAGTTGTGATGACCTGAAAAAAAAGATTGTAGTTGTGAATGTGTACTAGAGTAATGAGGGAAATAAATATAGAACTATGTGTAGACTTTTGGATTTGGGTTTTAGGTGTTAAGTTTCGATTCCAGTTTTAGGGAGTAGGGTTTTGTACCTGGTATTTCTAAGACTCAATTATCTGTTAAGGAACAAGGGTTGTCGTAAGGTAACTACTAACTAGTCTAGAGGGTTAAATGAAGTTCGGATAACGTGTGGAAACTAGTATGTAGGACTTGAAATAACTCCTTTCTTTTCTTCTTCTTCTTCCCTGGGTATCTTAATTTTTTATTTTTTATTTTTATGATGGTGTTGAGGAGGTCTGGTGGGTAGAGTGTAAAGGGTAAGGTCTGATGGGTCGGTCTGCGATGACTGGATAGATGGAACTTGGATATTACTGGTACAGGTATTTGATTAATGGCTTAGTTTGTGGTTGGTAGGGTGCTCCTTTTTGGGCCCGGGGGGGTGAGGGGGTTATGAAAATTAATAGTTGGTAATAGGTACTTCGAACTACCTAGGTACGTGGATACTAATACGGATAACTTAACGCGGAGTAGATGAATACTTCCAGGAATTCTTTGTTGAAAGATGAATGCGTATCCTGCATATTTAAATATATATGTTTTTTGTGTGAGTTTGTTTGGTTTATTAATGGGGTTGTGAATTGTGGTACTAGTTACCTAGGCTAGCACTTACCTCGTTCGTGACTTTGTGGGTTAGCTAATTGTCTTTTTTTGTTCTAGTTCTTGAGGAAAATTTAGTAGTGTTACTGTACTACGCTTGAACATTGAAGGTAGATATAAGCCCATTTACAAGGTGCTAGGCTAAGTTACCTCTATAAAATGTCTCATCACGTGGCGGAACCGGAGACATCGGCATCTCTCCAGCGGCGCAACCTCCGAGAAATTAAAGATACAGGAAATCAAATAGGGGACCATACGACCTCACTTCCCAAACCATTCCACCCACCCACTCCCCCTCCAACAAAACAACCCTTCTCAAACCTCTCATGTCGTTCTTCCGCAACGCAAAGGACGAAATGGAGTTCCACGACGCGCAGAAATTCGTGGTCCGCTCCGTGCAGGAGCTCACGCACACCTTCCAAAAGGTCCCCGGGTCCGCCATGCTGATCCGGTATATCCAATCCAGTTACCAAGATGACCCCGTCCGGAGCGCGATCGAGTTGGTGCTGGTGATTTTCTTTGTGAGGTATTTGTTGAGTCCGAGTTATGCGACGCATACGGGGAATTTCGTTACGTTGACTGAGGAGGTGAGTTTCTCGACTTTTTTCTTTGGGTTGGGGAGGGGGCGTTTGGTTTACTTAAGTGTGGTTGTTAATTTGGTTCTTGGGGAGTTAGGAGATTGATGATCTGGTTGATGAGTGGACGCCGGAGCCTTTGGTTGCGCCGCAGACGGCGTTTGAGAGGGAGGAGGAGGCGAAGTTGCCTGTTATTGTTGGGTTTGTTTCTCCAAATCCAATTGTCTTTTGATTGGGAGAGGGTGGTTGCTGATTTCACTTCGTAGTCCTACGGGTCCTAAATCTAAGCTCTCGAACGGTCGAACGGTCACGAATCTCGCCTCTTATAATTTCTACAACTTCGTCGGTAACGAGCAGGTTAAGGAGAAAGCTATCCAAACTCTACGAACGTATGGTGTCGGTCCTTGCGGGCCTCCCCAATTCTATGGCACGCAGGATGTTCATATGAAGACGGAGGCGGATATTGCATCTTGTCTGGGGACGGAGAAGTGTATTGTTTATGCGCATGCTTTTTCTACCATTTCGAGTGTTATTCCGGCTTTCTGTAAGAGGGGAGACATTATCGTTGCGGATCGGGCAAGCAATTATTCAATTAGGAAGGGATTGCAGATTTGTAGGAGCACGATTAGGTATTACGAGCATAACGATATGGAGGATTTGGAAAGGGTTTTGCAGAAGGTTGTCAAGGATCAGGCGAAGAAACCTTTGACTAGGAGATTTATTGTTACTGAGGGGCTTTCAGAGACAGTGGGGGATTGTGTTGATCTACCTAAATTGGTATGTCCATCCACTCCACTTGCTGGAACTAGGGACGGGAACTAACTTCCTTGACAGGTCGAACTAAAACTCCGCTACAAATTCCGCCTCATGCTCGACGAAACATGGTCCTTCGGCGTCCTCGGCCGCACAGGACGCGGTCTCACCGAAGCCCAAAACGTAGACGCTTCCCAAGTCGACATGCTCATCGGTTCTCTCGCTGGTCCTCTCTGCTCGGGTGGTGGTTTCTGTGCTGGTTCCGCAGATGTCGTTGAGCATCAAAGGATTTCCGCTGCGTCGTATACTTTCTCTGCTGCCTTACCTGCTATGCTTGCTACGACAGCGAGCGAGACTTTGAATATGCTTCAGACGAACCCGGATATTCTTGTTCAGTGCAGGGAGAATATCAAGGCTATGCGGGCGCAGATTGATCCGAGGAGTGATTGGGTTAAGTGCACGAGTGCGGTGGATAACCCGGTTATGATTTTGGTTTTGAAGGCAGATGTTGTGAATTCGAGGCGGTTGGGTACGGAGGAGCAGGAGAGGATTTTGCAGGAGTGTGTTGACGAGGTATGGTTTCCCCTTCATTTTCTTCTGTTTTGGTTTGGTGGAGAGGAAAAGCTAACTCGACACAGGCACTTCTCAACAATGTCCTCATCACCCGTCTCAAGAGCATGCCCGTTGGACCGGGCAGCACGGGCAAAGACGAGGGTTACAAATTACAACCTGCTCTCAAGGTGTGCATCACGACGGGACTCTCGAAGAAGGAGATTGAGAAGGCGGGGATTGTGATTCGACATGCTATCACGAAGGTTTTGACGCGGAAGACGAGTAGTAAGTTGGCGCTGCCTGCTTCTATTTAGTTGAAGGGGAGACCTTGGCCTTTTAAAAAAAAATTATGTGTGTATATTATGAATAGACCCTTTTCTTATGTTTTACTGGGCGGTGTTCTTGAGATGGGGAAAGGAATGGATGGATGGATGGGTTAAGGGATGGGAAGTTGGAGGGGGAGAGGGGTGGATTAATGTGTAATTATTGGCGCTTTATTGGTGCTTGTATGAGTGTAGAAATTCAAGTGTCTTAATTGACATTACATTTGCTGTTACCAAATGGGTCTTAGGACGGGTTGGAAGTGGGTGGAGTAAGAACATATCCCTCCTTTATTCAAAGGTGTTGGTTTTTGAATTTACGCTATGCATGCGGTACGTGATGGATGAGTTACCTGGATTCCAATCGGGATCAGTTGAGTAAATGGAGGGATGCTGTTAGTTATATAGCTGCACATACTTCTCTTTGGAATAATGATGGTTCTGGACTATTCGGGGGTGGATTGGTTGTTTTGACAGGAGCAGTGACTTGAAGGGGGCAGAATCATTTCTTTGGTATTAGTAGTGTGAGGATAAATTGTTTAAGTACTTACTGCTATTTAAATAGTACCTTAGAGTAGTAGAGTAGAATCTAACTGCCGGATTAGTTGAGTAGAGTGTGAGTAGGTTCTACTACTTTGATCTACTCTACTCTACTCTAATAGAGTTATTGTTATACTATCCTCTAATATTAGAAGGTCATTTAAGGTAATAGAGGTAGATAGACTAGTTCTATGCTTTAATCTCTAGTCGAGAAAATAGTCGGTTCTTTATCTGATGGAAATATTATATAATGTTTTACTAAAGAAATCCTATTTATATTCTTACGAAGAGGAGAGCAGAATAGATAGTTTATAGGTGGGTTAAGTAGCTTTCTTTTTAGTTTAGTTACTTTAGGTAGAGAGAGCTAGATACGTAAAGATAAATAGAGATATATAAGGGGAATAGAGAACCTATAGAGGTCTATAAGGTTTAAGTATAGTAACGCCCTTAAACGCTACTCTTAAAATTCTAAATAAAACCACAACACGAGAATCAAATTATTCAGGCTTTGTTATCATCGTAAATCAGCTACTAAAGACTTGTCATATTCTTTCTTAATTCTTTGTTAGCGTATAGCTCTATTAGGTGTAGTGAATTTGATGACACTAAAAGGTAAATAGTACAGTTGGTGAATAACGATATGTAAATTGTTTCCCAGGAGTGGCCTAGTAGAGATTGCACGCCAAGAGTCACATATAAGAGCAACAATAGTCTTCAACACAAAACCTTACCTCTTACATATCCTTCTCTTGGACACCAACAAAATGGAATCTCTACGACATCTACATGTCAGTAAGCATCCTGACATAATTACTCGCACCACTTTAAACACTCTCCAATCATCTGATTGCGACCCCAGAAGACTTCACCACTTTTCAACACCCTTTGTCCAGAGATTAGAAACCGGATATTCGATTTGGTTCTACAGCCAGTTGCAAACCAACCAGACCAGGAGGATGTGATTGCAAAACTGCAAGCAGATAAAAGGTGGAGGCCGTTCACTTTCTATAACAGTTATAAGGCCGATGCATTCACTTTCGATAAAGGAACTAGCTGTACAGTCGATGCATCGATCCTAAGAATTTGTAGATTGGCTTTTCTGGAGGGGAGGTTCGTGCCAATCAGAAACGGTAACCTTGTGTTCTTTGACTGCGAGAGCAGGTGGTATGCCGCCTTTGGATGGAAGTCTCGTACGTTTTCTTCCCTACAACCCCCTTTACTGTACTCTAACTAAGATGCAACTCTAGAAACACCACATTACGGAGAAGGAAAATTCGGCATATATGACACAACTGGTATCTCAAGTCAAGTACCCATGGCATCCGTTCACTTCCCTCATCTTGATCGAATGCCTGACGAGATTCAAGCTGAGATTGAAGAAGTTTCTCTCTACGATGTCAAGGGCTTTCAATATCACCTTGGTCAGTATTTCTACGGCATGAAAATGAGGCCACGGAAGGTGTTCGTGGCTTTTTCGCTGCTTGATTATGTGGCCTGGGAGAAGGGATGTATCCCCCCAGACTATTGGAGATGGCATGATGGTTTAGCGGAATTGACTGTGAAGATTGATGCTCCGCCGGGGAAGAAGGAGGAATTGAAGACAAAGACGAAGGAGATTACGAAGATAATAATTAAGGTTGGAGGGGTTTTGGAAAGGGTAAAGGGGGAGGGTGTTTTAGGAACTTGGAAGGGCTTGGATATGACGGGTTGTTGTGTTGAATGGCAATCAATTACATGTGTTTGGAAGGAGAGTAATCTTGATATTTTTGGGGGCATGGTGTGGTAATTGGAGGGGGTTTTGCTGAATATCTAAACTTAAATTTGCACCCACTCAACTTTGAATATCATTCTATTCAGACACCCTGTTTTGATAGCCATTTGAAAGTTATAATAGCGTGATTCTGGAAGCAGTCTTTGAAACCTGGGAATATTATCCAGTTATATTTTTAAATAACTGTGGTTTTTTCTCTAGTTGAGTAGGCAGAGACTTATCTAAGTCAGTGCACTGGAAGAATAGTTTTCCGATGGGTTTATCCACTGGATTATCCGTGCATTTATGGCTCTACTTTATTCATGAATGTCCAATCCAATAGATAAATCACTTAGCCTCTCTATGCAGATAGTTTGACACCAGGGGGTTTTGAGTGTTGTTACTTGTAGGGCCTTCGTCTCGCGATGAGTTACTAAAATCCAGGAGCCGGTGGGGCCTAATACCTGAACCTGTATATAAACACCCCTATAACTGATACTTGAGTTTTTAGATACAAGCATATAACAATCTTGTTTATAGGAAGATCTAGTCTCTGAGTTCGGAATTTCTGCAACTAAATTTACAGCTCATTCTGAGACCAGAGCTGGTTTAGTCACTTGCTACCAACTTAGCAAAGCGCCATTTCCGTCTCTTTTTCCCCACCTTCTCTTGTTCATTTCCAGTGCTCTTGATTGGCTGACCTCTAGACGACTCCCTTTTCTATGTTTGCACATACTTTTACGACATCTGGCAATAATACAATACTTGCAACTTTCAACCTGCCACGATGCCCCACCAGTGTAAGCACAAACGACTCAACTAATTAGGTATTACTCAGAGTAGTCTGAGCAGAGTTATACTCAACTAAAACTAATGCTCAAACTCAAAACTCAAAGCCAATACTTTTATAACCTACTGTCATTATAAGAGTCGCTGATTCGTGATTTTTCACAGCAACTATGGACTTGAAGATGCTTGAATTAGACTGCTATATTGTCAATTCGTTGCACTGCCGCCCTCCCAAGCCCTGAAGCTATTCTCACCCTTAAAATCCATGAACAGTAAGTATGTTTATGTTTTACGACTGTGCGAGCTACCCTTTCGTCCGAAAAGTATTATAACTTTTTGACTCATATTCCGGTGTTCTTTCTACTCAAAAATTAAAAATACGTCTGATATACGTCGGAGAGGAGTAATCGATCGTTTGCCTCGTTTGCCTGACTGCAGCCTGATCACGGTGCAACCTGAACGCCAACAGTTCAAATAGCCTACTTAAGGCAGAGTTCTCCTGACTTCCACCCTCAGTCAGATAGGCACTTTCAATCCTTCTCCTCAACTCTCCTCACGCCCCAAATCTAGACACTTCAATTCCAAATTCTGTCGACGGAGTGCTTACTTTGGGACTCAGCCTCATTGTCAATCAATATCACGTTACAGAAGACGCAGCCAGAAGGGAATTCTACGACTCCAAGCGTTTTACATAGACGGGAGACAAGATGCCGCATTCGTGGCAGTATTTCCCAAATTATCGCCTGACACCCGAGATCATGAATGCATTTTTGGCGGAGATATTTGGGCAAGCGAATTTTGGAACTTATGTACGCTTTTCAGAGCTCTTAACCTTACCTATACTGAGCGAGACGAGAAGTGCGGGGAAGCTGTCAGGAGTGTGGTGTGAGCCCCCAGAAGCTGACGCGTGATTCAGATTACGAATGATGATCTTGGTTTTTGGATTGAGAGACCCTTGACTCCAGTGCGTACACAAAGTATGGTATATTTGTGGCAAGAACATGCTGATTATTCTCCAGAGCGAGAAAGATGTATTGTTGACTCGGAGACTTCCAAGTCGACGTCCCCGACGACATTGACCGAGACCCCGGATTGAGGAAAAGCTGAGGAGGTCGGGCGACAAGTAGTTTAAGGGGAGGCGGGAAATTGGACAGTGGCAGGCGTCTGTTTGTGGTATGATAGGCTTTTTGGGAGGCGTTCTGTTGGCGAATTATGCGCAAGAATGTGATGGTATGTGAAATATCAGTGGTTGAAATGAAGGGGGCTGAGCCTGCAGTGCCCCCTGTACAACAGGAAGATGTCTCTGAAGATGGCAAACTACTGCTTTCATTTTCTTCTCAAATTCATGTATTCTGCTCTAAAAATTCCCATGAATCTACCATTTCACTCGATTTTTTGATCAAGAACGACCTAGTCTTCAATTTGTTTTTATATAATGCCTTCCTCGGATATTGATCGCTTTTTGTACTCCTGTCAACGCGCTGACGAATTCCCGAGGAACCTTGTTCACCATGATACGTACGAATACAATCTGTTAAACTATGTTGACAGACTAGATGAGAGAGAAGACAAATTGTTTTCACAAGAGGAGTATGCGAGTTTCGATTTGCTGGAGTATGATAGCAACTCCCGAAGCAGGCAGTCTGTGGTAAAACGCAGTACCAAGGAACTGAAGGACCACACGCACAATACCAAAACTGATTGCAGATTTGCGTTGGTAACTCCATCCCGGAAACATTCTTCGAGACTAATTCCCACCCACAGGTTCCTCCATGCGCCAAATTCTCGAGAAAGGCTGTACACCAGCAGAACAATGCTTACTTGGATGCTGACATATCAACAAGTTATGCCTTCTTTTCTTGATTTTATCTTCTCATTTGGAAGACAAGAACACGCTCGAGATCTATACTTCAGTGGATTTCGAGAAGAAACCAATTTAAGTTCCTCACTGGGTTCTATGGAATTACCAGAAATGGGACGATCTGGGAGAGAAGTGCGACTATGTTATAACTTAAAGTCTGTGGAGCCATCTGATGTCCACCCGCATATGCCTTGGTCTATACGGCAAACCGCGGTTTACCACTCGCTTGATGTGAAGACAGGAAAGCAATTTTGGATTGTGGCAAAGGGTGATGAATTAATAAAAGATAGAATCGAGGATATCATAGATTCAAAAGGAGGATTAACCGATACAGTTGATCGAAGTCCGGCTGAAAATGCCTTTGCTTCATCGCTGGCTACACATATTATTATTAGCGACTGGTGCAGCGAGAATTGGAGATGGTATCTGAGCTTTTTGGAAGAGTCTTTGAGAGACAAGACGGGCCGGACATTGGCAGTGATGGTTGATACACCCGAAATTCCAAAGGTATCAAAATCTGTCACATGGAATGAGAAATCGAGCTCTCCCACTGAGAAACAACCTTCACGCTCTTTCAGCAATTTGGTTGGGAAAAGCTTTTCCCGTGCTTCAACCAAAGTTGAGGAGGATTTAACGATGGAACCCGAGTCGATTTTAGTATCATCACCTCCTCCACCACCGCCTCCGCCAGCACCACCAAGTCGCTCAAGTACAGGCTTGGACAACTCAATACCGGAAACTGGCAATTCATTCTCGTTTAACAGTCTTCAACAAGTTCAGCACGTCGAAGATAAAGCAAATGAGGTTGCCTTGATTTTAGAATCAAGTATAACCGTCCTCACAAAATTACAGGATCACTACGAAAACATCAGTAAATCATCGCTCTGTCCCCACAATTGCACCTTTGAGCTCCAAACATTTCAGAAGAGAATATCGGGCATCATAAATGATCTTCGGATGCAGAATTCGAGAACAACAGCTTTGCTGCGGTTGCTTGCTGACCGGAAAAACTTGGTACGTGATGAGATTGAGAAGAATTGGTGTCAGTTGCTAATAGTTCGCAGTTGTACGGAATCCTTCAGTTCCAGAGTATGGAAGCCAGCAAATTATTAGCAATCAGAGCCCAAGAGTCAACTGAAAACATGGAAACAATGACAAAGGACATGCACACCCTCGCATTAAGGACGAAGCAGGAAACAGTTTCCATGAGAGTAATCACACTTGTGACTCTATTTTTTCTCCCCGGGACTTTCATCTCGGTAAGCCTCTTGGAGATGTCCAGATACCTGCTGGAATTGTCCTTGATGCAATCACTGACAACCCAAACTACTGGACAGACCATTATGAGTACGGATATCATCAAATTTGAAACTGACGATAGTGGTAAATCGCAAAAGATCTTCCACCTTGACGCTCTCCAGCTTTTCATGATGATTGCACTACCGTTAATGCTATCGACATTCGCTGCATGGTACGGGGTGTACTGGTGGATCGACCGGAAAGAGGAATCGAAGCGGAGAAGCGAGTTGTTTGGTCCTGAAAAGGTGTAATGGGAGCTAACGAGTACTTGGTGGTAAAATAACTATGTTTCTATAGTTGTATATTAGCATCTACGTTACATTTAATAAACGACCACTCTTTCTGCTGTAGGCAAAGCGAGTTGCACAAGTCAAGCTTTTCCAAAGCTTCCCCTGTTCTCTCGCTTGGCGATGGCCACCCTCAAGTTGCTTCATACTTGTTTATTGGCTCTCGGTGAGTGACCAGAAGGTCCAATCTGGGATTCTGACTAGGATTAAAAAGCCCCCACTAGTTCTCAGTGGTCGGCTGAGTTCAGCAGCTCTTCCAAAGTGGTCATCTCCAGCCACTCACTGCTGATGGGGCTCTGTGAGACCCGGCGTGGGAAGGCCGTCCCTTCCCCCCCCCTGACTGATACCAATCTTTCCTCCGCCTGCTCTCCCAGCCTGACTGACTGTGACATGGCAACACACCCACAACACACCTCCACCAAGAGATTGTTACCTATCTATTCCGTTGGTCTGTGATCAACTCTCGTGGACATCATCACAACATCACCAACAACCAGCTCGGAGAAGTGAACCCCCAATCGTCAGGATTTGCGTACTGGAGAACCCCGCCATACGTTCCCCAGGCAGCTTGGCAGCCAGCGGTCGCAATAATGCCACCCCGCAACCAGCAGGTCGCTCATAGCGGTGGCGACCACCTCACGTCGACGCTCCAACAGGACGACCAGCGCCCTTCCACCAATGCTTTCCACGAATGGATGCGTAAGAACCAGTCATATTCCGTGGAGGACCATAATAGTGACAAGCGTGCTGCTTTTGTCTCCATCAGTGCTGTCACCAAGTACCTGGAAGAGAACGATACCCTTGAAGACATCCTGGAAGAGCTTTTTGAGCCCTACGAACCACCAGACATCGAAACAGTGCTGCCCGACTACGTCGCCATATTTTCCATATTGGTGGAGCTGGGTAAAGGAAAATCCATCGAGTATTTTCATCGGCACGGAATCGACGACCGACACTTGACCTTTGACCCCGAGAACCTGCCAACGCGCTTCCCCCCCGATGGTGGTGATGGCACATTCTACAAGCGGTTCTGCGAAAAGCAATGGAGATTTTGGGTCCCCGATTTCGAGAAGAGTATGAAAAAACAATTTCCTGACAACTCTCTGCTTCCGATAGTCAAAAAGGAGGAGATCGCAGAGGGTGGAAGCGCCATATTATCTAAGATCAAGCTCCATGCTTCTTACAACAAGCTTCGTTCTGAGTCCGGCGCCAAGGCAAGTGTCGCTAAACACACCCCTAAGCAAAACAATGCTAACTTCCAATGCGCTGTAGAACGAGCCGAGTGCGAACGTCTTCGCTTTGAAAACATACTTCACCCCTGATGCTTCGAAATATTACGAAGCCGAGGTTGATGCTTTCAAGAAGCTGAAGCGAGCTCAGGCCCACAATCCATACTTGATAGCGTTCTTCGGAAGTTACATCCATCGCGGAACCTATAACATCATCTTGGAATATGCAGACGAAGGCTCCTTGGAACAATACTTTCAGAAGGTTTCCCCGCCGTGGAAGACAGCGGATATTGCTAGGTTCTGGAAGTCAATGTTTGGGCTTCTCAAGGCATTGGACAGTATCCATCATGTCGAATTGGCGAAGCCAAACGCTGTTTACAAAATATTGAACGGGTTTGTCATCCATTTGGAAACTTCAAACGTTTGTTACTAATCAATTGTTTCTCGCAGATGGCATCAAGATATTAAACCCAAAAATATTCTTGTCTTCAGTAACAACGCAGACTCCCCCTACAAATTTACCTTCAAGTTAGCAGACCTTGGTTTGAGCCATTTCAAGCGGACGGTAGAGGGCGGGGAGTCAGCCACAACTACCGGTGCCTTTGGGACTGGAACATATGGTAAGAATTTATCTGAACTTACAGCCTTCTTCCTCGCTAAACTACAGTAGGCGCCCCTGAGCTATTCCGGTCCGACGAAGACTGGGACTATAGCACTCTTCGTGTGAGGCAGGATGTTGATATTTGGTCACTCGGTTCCATTTACAGTGAAGCAGCCGTATGGATGATGGGAAATGCATATCCTGGCTTGCAAGAATACCGCAATTTGAGGCTGGCGACCACCATGTCCATCTCTCCAAGACTGGGCGACTGCTTTCACGACGGCGCAAACATCCTTGGTACTGTTTCTGATATGCATGCCGAGCTTGTTTCTACAAAAAGGGCCAGTGATACTATTACTCCAGCAGTTATCGATATTATTGAGAAAGACATGCTTCGGCCCACGGGTTATCGGCTAGACGCGAAGCAACTCTGGGGTCGAATTGAGCCTATCATTCATGGAACAGACGGTAGCGTTCGAGGAAATTCTCATAACACCACCCAAAATAGACATTCAACCTATTCCAATTCCATAAATCCAAGAAGTCCTCCAGCTCCGTATGAGACTTCCCCGCCCCAACGTCCATACACGCCTCCATCAAAGGGCAAGGAGAGATACTCAAACCAAAGTATGGGCAGCCCGAAACGACAGTCCACGGGGACCACTGGGTTTCATTATCCTAGAGCATCTAGCCCAGAAAACATGACGACGGTTTCTGAGGATGAACGTTATGTTGGACCTGTGACAGACAGCCCTAAAACATATATCCGACCAAGGACTCGACCTGAAGCTACGGTACGTACTCAGCGTACTCTTACGAACGGTACGGATGGTCGAACAGGCAGCTCCCGGGGCGATTACGCTTCATTTGAACGCAAGCAAAGTAGGAGGAAACACACAGATGCAACATCATATTCTCAGAACAGCAATCATCATTCTGAAAGGACTTTTATGTAAGCCACTACAACAAGACCAAAATCCTTCGGTTACTAATAATTCTAGTCACCGCCAACAACCAACGACGCTAGATGATTCTTACTCTGGTAAAAGTGGATTGGGAATACGAAGTAGCCCTCCACTTACCGACCCAGGGCAGGTAAATGGACCCTCGAACTCGCCGCCATCGTCTCAGCTGCCATCGTCTCAGCTGCCATCGGCAATACAAGAAAGCAAAAATAATCGTCCGCAAGGTTCCGCAAACGGACCTTCACGGCCCAAGCTTCCACATCTACCACTTTCTACTGCTCAAGAATGGAAAAGAAAGAAAAAGGAATCCCAAAGCACTCTGGCACGGCTTACTCGAATCAAAAAGAAGGAACCTCCTAAGTTACCTGGAGAGTATCTGATGTATTTATGCCATAAAAGAGACCATGTACGTACCAATTGTCATTCACCTTCCATGTCATTTTTTAACTCTTCGTACAGGTATTCATTATCGACGACGCATTGAGCATGCACCCTTACTGGAGTGAAATGACCAATCTTTTCGAAATGCTCGCTTATATCGTTAAAAAATCCGACGATGACGGTATCGACATGTATTTTACTAAATCAGATAAAAGATACAACGATAAAGATACCTCGGGGCTCGTAGAAATCGTCAGACAAAGGCATTCGCAGCTTGAAGGCCGAAGCAACATCAACGTTCGTTTAGATGATATTTTGGGGCAGTACAACACAAAATTGAGAAAGCAGCTCAACAATCTAAGAGGAGGCCACTCATACACTATTTACCAAGAGGTGAAACCACTAAGTGTTTACATTTTCACTGACGGGGAATGGACCCCAATGTCTGATCCTACACCAACAATTAAGTCGGTCGTCGACTCGCTTGAGGCGTTGGGAGCGCCCCAAAGCCAAGTTGGCATTCAATTCATTAGCTTTGGGCAGGCACCGGAGTGTTTGAAGCGCCTCGATCATTATGATAATGACCTTGGTCTGATTCGGTAGGCTCGCAACGGGAATCCAATATCTCGAACTGACGCTAATTTTTGCTAGTGATATTGTAGATCATTGCCCCTCGACAGAAGGCCTTTGGAAAATGCTTCTTGGGGCCATCGATGCAGAGTTCGACGCCTCTCGCACAACTTTATAGGCGGGGCTAACCGCTTTCTTTTTGCCATCAACTTTGTAACACCAACTGACGCAAAGAAAGGAAGTTCCACTTACGTCTCTGTTGAACTCACAATTCTTTCTATCATATCCACTCTTCACCACATATATCCGCCATGAAGCCATGAAGCCACGAAACACGAATTCGATGTTGTTTGGGGTGGTGGCCTGATTTATTTCTCGTTTTTTTTCCTATTTTATGATCCTTTTTTTTTTTTACGAGCAAGATGATTAATTCCAGAACCCCATCCAAAAATACCCCATCAAAAAAGCTTTCTCTCAAATTTATTTGTACATATTTGATACCAATTTGTTTTCTTTCCTTCTTTTCTGGTTCTTGAGATGTACATATAATTTGGTGGAATAATGGAGTCAACAGGGTACTTGGTTAATAGGGTACATGGTTTATATAAAAGGTAATATCACATGGATATGGTTTGGAAAATGTCATTTCACAGGCGAATTTTATTAGGAGGACAAATGAACTTCAAGTGCTACAATTTCATACTAGGGAAACGGTGTAACGTTTCATGTAGAGTTGCTACTTAGCTCTCTGGTTGTGTTTTTTGTGGTTTGAATATTACGGTGCTTGGTTGGATGGTTTATTTTTTGGGTGTTGGGGTTGGTGAAGAGAGAGAGGGACTACGTTCTTGTAGATATTAATTTTTGTATATATTGTATAAATTGTGTCTGAGCAGTGGTGTTTGAGCAGTGGTGTATATTCAATGTTAAAAATTACAGACCCTTTCTCAGATACTGTTCCTTAACTTCGTTATTTGAAAACTTAACGAAAGGAACTAGCTGAAAAACTAACATGATTGCAAAATTACGTTTGAATGATGACGGGCGAAGGTCTCTCTCGGGAACTCTCAGTATAACTTTGCATACTATGCGCGGAGTACTCAATTTCCTCAAATTGTGTTTTGCGAAATTCTACTGCCAACATTAAGCACTGAGTACTGCCTTGTTTTGAACGAGCAATGTAGCTGTTTCGCCATACACCGCTTCAAGAGCCCTCTGCGTAGACCCCGGCTTTCTCTTTACTGTCCGCCAAAACTGCTTCGAAGCAATCATATCCCTTCCAGGCTGGTGGGAATAGAAAGTGCAAGTGGCGTGATGTGGGTGTAGAAAGAATGAATTTGAGGCTCAATGCCTTGGAAAGTGGATATTTTTTTGTGGCATAAATTACTTCGCATGGTATGCACTGGTTCAAGTGCTGGTTTTGAATTCAAATGCTCCACTGCGAGTGCCAGCGTGATCATAAAGTACTCTACTTCTCACAAACACCCGAGGAGTACTCTAGAGTAGTTGAGTAGAGTATGAGTCGCATTTCGGACGAGCAGAGTAGAGTAGTGACTTAGAACTACTCGAGTAGTCTGAAGTATTTTTAGTAATTTATATATACAACGCAAAGTAGTTATCTATAGAGTCCTCTCTCTCTCCCTCTCTTTCTCTCTCTTCTTCTGTTCTTCCTTACTCTCTTCTTCCTTCTCTTTAAAGAAGCTCTAGCTCTTTAGACTAATATTTTAGTAATAGTCTCTACTATACTCTTAAAGGTTAGTTTCTTTACTCTAAGGCTATTAAAGCTCCCTGACTTAACATCTTCTCGCTAAGAGCTAATTAGAAATTGAGTAGTTTCTAATAATTTACAAGGCTTATAAATCTTAGTATTAGTAATTCTATGTATTATTAAAGTATATTACATAATTAGCAGCTGATTTATTATAGCCTAAATTGAACAAGTAACATAGTAAAAGGCCTCGCTTAAGCTCCTGGCAGTGGCGGAACACTACTCCGAAGCCACACCGAGCTGCTGGGCCGGTGCGGCCCGATCCGGCAACTACTACCGGTACTCCCTGCTCTAAGATTTAGCGCAGAGTAGAGTAGTACTTTAAATTTCTTGAATAGAATAAAGTAGCGCCCACTACTCTACTCTACTCTATCCATTTAACACACTAGCGAGGACATGTTTTAAAACAAAATGATCCATCTAGTCTGGAAGGGATAGGCTATCTGCGATGTTCGCCGTCGCGTGGCGTGTATTTGGCTGTTTTAGCATGGAAAAGCATGAATTGTGCTAGTAAACACTTGATATTCGCTGATGAAATCAACAGAAGTTTAGACTGTATATCTGCTCCTCTTACGATATTTTGTTTTGAGTCAGTACCGAGTATTTCTTGATCGTCAACCTTACTACAGAAGTCATAGGCTTAGTAGTTTGAAAGCTTGACTGACCAAGTTTTCTTTGCAAGGGAAACTTGAATGTTTGAAAGATTAAGAGTGACTAGATATTTTGATCAGATTGGATCACAAGCTACTAACTCAGATGTCAAGTCCCCTTTGTCTTACGCCTGCTGTCATAGACCTAAATCTAAACTTGTACTATGAGACATAAAGTTTGTCTCCTGACAAATCGAGAAACAAGAATTATATGATAAGTCTAGGTTAGAAATCATTTAGAAAATCTGCTTCAACGTGATTCACAAGAACAGCCAGAAGTGTAAGACGCAAGAAATAACATGTCAATTTGAGAAGCAAATAACTAACAAAACTGTCGTGATAAATATTTGCATCATAGATGATGCATCGTGAATGGTCATGTCCGATCCCTCAAACGTAATTTGATAAGCAAAGAAGGAAATTTGTAACTACTAACAATATACCGCTCCCTCCGGCCAGTTCCGTTCCCTATCCTGCTCGTGACCAACATCCGAGTCCCGTAACTTGATAGGAAAATTTGCAAGGAAAAGCGCATAAACGCGGCGTATACGTAAGGAAAAGTTAACGTTTAGTCGACAAAAAGATGCCAACGTATAGTAATTCATGAGCTCGAACTGAACGTAATCAATGTAGCCTCCCCTCGGTTTCAATCTCCTCAATCTGGAAAGTGGTATGTTTGAAAAATGGAGTGTTGCTAACTCACTATAACAGCAATCAATCAAACGAGCGGTTGATTGTCTGTTGGATTTTAGTGGAATCCGTGACGAAAAGATCCCTGAAACCGTGGGAGACTTTTCCAATGATGTGGATCTTCAGATTGTGTTCGACAGTGTAGAGCTTTGCATAAAGGATTCTCGATGCGCGTTCTAACTTATCACGGGGTGTTTTGGGGGTGATCTCGATTGCTCTGTTGGGAAGGCTTGATTCACCTTCAAGAGTCGAGGGAGTACTGCCCTTCATGTAAACTACCGCGTGTTGTTCAGCCCTCACGCCATACTTCTTCGTAGCTTGCCCCTGATAAGTGAGGATTGGCCTATAGTAGAAGGTCAGAATTATTATTTTCAAGGGCAGAGAAATACTGACACGCATTGACTATGGCCTACGCCGGTGCCAGTTACGATGAACCGCCTCATTTTAGTGAAGGTTTTATTTTTATCTGCTGTTTCGTGGTGGTGTTCTGTGACTGAATTGTATGAATACTGGTACGAAGTCTCTCCTTTCGGTTCGGTCCACAGTACTTGGAAAACTACCCCTGCTTTGAACTCTTTACTACTGTGTATCTTAAAATCTGGATATATCAGTACATAGAAGTACAAGAAGGTCAAGTCTTGCCATACTTGTTGGGTCAAAATTTCCGTATTGGTTCCTAGGGTTCGGAGTTATGAGTATAGGTACTATAGCTTCCCGTAGTGTAAGGTCACCGCTGCCTTCCTGATAGCCATTGGCGGTTTGGGGGTTGCCTAAATTGGTTTAGCTTTGGTAAGAGGAGGTGACTATTGAGCTTACCAGTATTAGAAGATGGGTAGAAAGGTGTTGATGGCCCGGCAGTCGGTGTTCTTGTATTATTCGATGGATAGAAAGGGGTTGATGGCCCGGCATTGGTCATGCTTGCAGTATTGCCCATGTAGTAAGGCGTGGCCGATGATCCGGTACCATATGGTGTAGATTGCCCAGTTGTGGATGTCGAGTATTGACCGTACCCGCTCTGCCCAGACTGCTGTCCATATCCAGCACCGCCAGCGGAATTTGTTGAAGGATAGGGTGCTAGTAAGAGAAAGTTAGTAGGTTCAAGACGGTAGAAACTCCATCCAATAAATTGATAGTAGCAAGGGTGGTGGGATTATCATACCAAAGCTAACGTTGTCATAGGGAGCTGTTGAGATTGTACTCTGGCCAGCGACGCCTGTAAATCATTGACATCAGCGAGCAAATACTTTGAAGGATAGAGTGACTTAGCACCTGTTTGACCCAAGCTAGTACTTGCGAAATCCCTAGTTAAGCTATCCGTCCCATACTTGTAGGTGCTCTGTGTATAATCCACCAGAGAGGTTGGGCTCTGTGGTATATCTGTAGTCTTGTCTGCAGTCCGTGGTGTGTCTGCATCATAACGATAATCATACTCAGCTAAGAGGAATCAGTATAAGCTTTCCTTGTTTGAAACTCCTAACAGTAAATGGATTCCTTTGACTGACTTTCGCCGTTCGCGTCTGTCCTCCAACTGTAGTACCTTCTGTTTTCAGGATCTCTGAGCCATTCAGACCATTGACTTGATCCACTAGATCTTGCCTTCTCCTTTTCCTTGTGCTTGTGGTGCGGCATTGTTGGTAGGTGGAAGAAGCATAGCCTAAAATTCCGTTCTCAAGATATAAATTTGAAACTCGTTTAGGAGGGTTATTTCACCGTGCATAAATAGGTTCCTCCACAGAGCCGCATTTTCCAAACCCGACTGAGTCCTAGATAGATAGATACACTTGCATCGGCCGGGTGTGAGGGAAAAGTAATTGCTGCATCGCATGGAGCCCCCCCTCTATCCCCCCTAATTGGATTGGCGTAACGAAGCTGACTCCTATCAGCCCTATTGGACATATTGATATGAGCATCCCACCCCATGCTTGTTCAATGGCTATATGTCAAGGTCCGACCTTATAACTTTGAGTGATAGGAGGGGGGGGTTGGGCGGAAGCTCATATGCTGTGTTCGCCATTTAGAGGTTTGGAATGAACCCCCTCGACTCCCAACCCTGTCTCGTCTATATCCGTGTCGCTCGCCGCCCTATTTATTCGTGCCTGGATTTCGGGATTCTAAATTCAGGCATTGGAGGCAATAAAGTGGCTTTCTGGAGGCTTCTGTTCCTGCTGGTTGGTAGGACGATGGAGTACGAGTATGTTTCGCCCGGGAATGTGAGTAAGTTCGCTGTATTCTCAGGGGTTATTCAAAAGCATTGAGACAGAGAAGAGTCACCTCATCAGGCAGGCCAACACGATACCCCAGGGCTCGTTGGTATGAGGCGCTGCCAGCCTCCGTTTATCCCATCCCTACTAAAGCGCAGCGTCTTCCCGTCGCTCGTTCGTGGCCCAACCTACCCAAGCCCAACCTGAGCCCAAAATCCAAGAAAGACTCTTGATTATCATATGACGGTATTCCCAATGATACCTACCCTAAATAGACCCGAAGAGACAACACAGGACAACCTTATTCAAACCTCAGCTCAGGTACACTCGTTGGGAGCTAAAGTCCCGTGACCGTGATGAACAACACATCCATATTCTCACCCGGTCCATTGACTCCACCATCCTCGGCACCTCGCATATTGCACTCACGATCCCAATCCTTACAGCTGTTAACAGGACTCTCATTTCGGGACACGACAGGTGACAAACAGCAACATGGCCATGCGAATAATAAGGTGGCGTCGTCAGGCAGGGAGGCGAAAGCAAAGGAATGGAACAGCGATACGGCACTTAACACAGGGAGTCCTCGGTCCTCCTCTCGATCCACCACCACGGACAACTACTTAGAAAGCCTTGAAGCCTCTAGGCGGTCCTCCACGACAACCCATAACGACGACAATGGCTGGCAATACCTAAGTAGGCCGATACAATCCCCGGAGCCTCCCCGCAAGCATATACGAGAGGAAACCGAAGATAACGACAAGAAGGCGAAGGAGATAGAAGAAATGGAGGAAAGCGAAGGCCAGCAGAAAGTAGAAGACAAGCAGGCAGCGGGAAAAGAGCAAGCAATAGCGGACGACATGATTGGCGTGAAAATTGAGAGAGGGAAGGAAAATTCGCAGGTCGGGTTACCCGAAGCGGAGTCGCAATCATTGACTCCAAAACTCCTACCGATCGAGTCGTCCAATTCTCAACCGCAATCACCAAGATTACGCATCCAAACCATGCAACAGCAGATTGTGGCCGGTGTTTTGAATTTCGAACCTTTGAAAAACCCCATCGAATCGGGTCTTGACGATTGGAGTGACGACGATGAGGTGGATCCTGAGCGTCTTGAAAAGGAGAAGCGAAAATTGAAGAGCTTCCGCGTAAAACTTGTGAGCTTTCGAACAGAACTTCGCGCGAAGAACAAGGAGCTGAAAGTAAAGGAATCGGCGAAGGTAGCTGCAGACAACTTTTTCATGAAGTTTGTGAGGGAAAACATCGCAGGCCCTCTCACCTTGCTGAAAGATTCCGAGACCTTCCGTCAAAATCTGGACCACAGTTTCCAAGCAATGCAAGCAGCTCGAGACGATTACGGCCCATTAGAAGACGAATACAATGAATTGTTTGAGAAGTTGGAGAGTGCGGAATTCGAGCTGGCACGCATGGAACGTCGAGTATACAGTCGCAAGGTTTCCAATTCTACAGATCCGAAGCCTACAACAACCTCCGAGCACTCTTCTCCAAATACCGATTCTGTTTTTGGAAGCGTTTGGTCGGAGCAAGAGCCATACGACCCCCTTCATTTTGAATACCTCTCGCGACTGGGAGATCTTGATCTTGCTTTGGAAAAGCTTGCTTACATGGATGAAGAGTTTGATGCTCTGACCACTGACCAGGAAACCAAAGCTCGCGTTGGTGTTGAATTTGACCAAGATCTGAAAGCATACATAGAGGGTCTGCCATCGATGCAGGCCCGTCTCGAGTCTGAGATTGCTAATATCCAAATTGATGTTGAACGTTTACGTGGCCAATGTCTCAATGCTGGCATCGAGCTAGAATTGCCCGATATCGAAACCTCCACTAGCAATACCATTTCTGAAGAGAATAAACCCATCGATGATGGAAATATATTACAGGAAATCCAACGACCACACGTTCCGGCAGAAAATTGTATGTTTACTCTACTCTTTCCTTTCCCGGATACTGAAAAACTTTGTTCTCTCCAACACTTGATCACTAAGTTTGACGAGAATAATAAGAGCGATCGTATCAACCGCTGGCTTCTATACAGCCTTCGAACGTCCAAACTAGATGCTTTCCGTTTTGCTCAATACTATTTGGATTTTTTTGCTTTCAGTAATTGCCAGGCTGATACTACTGCCCAGTGGGAGCTCCAGTGGCAGCAAAGTATCTTGTCCACATGGACCACGGATGGTGCCAATACATCTCCCGATGCCTTCGGGCATGGATTTACGCAATCTTGTCATTCTTTCTCGATACTACCTGTCACAGACGGAAATAAATTGTCTTTGGATTCCCCGAAACAACGAGGTCCTCATGAAGTGATACCAGAAAGGGGCTGAGTCGGATGGAGCATTTTAACATGTGTACCAAATTGTGCTTTGATTTCAATGGTGGAGATAAAACACGAGGGAAATGGTTATAGGATCAGTGTCGAGTTTCTGCCAGAATTTCCTATTTGGGTGTTATAAAGTTCTACAGTTCTACGTGTAAGATAATCGGTATTGTCGGAATGAATATGTAGAAGGTTTGCCATATGACTTGCAAAATCCAAAATCGGTTTTGTTTTTACATGGCAGGGAAGACGAAGACGATTTCTTCAATACCACAAGCCACAGCAAGTCATTTCGGGGATACTGAAGTGTCTGGAATGCAGAAATGGCTATTAGTCTCATATATCCGACGCAAAATTCCGCGTCGTTATAACAGCGACGAAGTGGCATATTACTCATGGTTACTAATCGTAACGGGTCGTCGCGCATCGAAGGAAATCCCTCTCAAACCAGTCTCTCGACACCCTCTCGTCATTCAGGCTTAATCGTATGCAATAAAAGGAAACTCTGATTCCTTCCCGAATCCTCATTCGTGTGTGGGAGTCGCAACATGAAGCAACAGGCCACACGAGACGCGCAGCGAATAAGCAAACAATCTCCGCTCCACCAATTATCCATTGGTGCAACCACACCTCCTTCGGTAAGGAGGGCCCGTGAGCTGACTTTTGAGGCTCTGCTCCTTCAAAAATTGAAAAGTCGAGATCAGAAGACCTGTCATCTGCACGTCGACGGTAACATGCGGCAGAGACATGGCGCGGGTGGGTATCGATTCTTCATATCCCACGGCTTGCATAATATGTCTGATATGTCTTTGGTTGCCGGTGGTGTGATTGGCTTGTGTGACGTGTCACGCTCTCCTCTTGGATCGGTAGATGGTTTACGTAGAGAGACGTTTTCGTCGATGTGAAATGTGATAGACAACTTGTCGGGAGCTGAGTGGGTCTGGGGAAGCCGCTGGGGGCTGGATGTTGGAACATGTCAATTTGGATTCTCAAGGGTTGTTTTCTTTCGGGCGTGTTGCATTGCCATTTGGTGTTAATGTTTCCGCATTCTCGGGGGCTACCCTTGCATCACGGTGATTGTGGAAAGTCGACATGGATTTGTCCTGTCAGGCTGCGGAAGACTGGGCGGTGTACTCAGCAGTACAGCATCCTGATTTCTGTATGCATGTTGGAGCACAACTGCGATTTTGACACTCTTTTTATTGGTTTCCGTTGTCAGCGTCACTCTTTACCTTCCCTTTTTTTATATTTGCGTTGTTTTTCCCGATTGGATATTCCGAGTTCTTCGTATCCACTTTGGGTAAAGGACCGCTTCTCGTGTTGTGGGGCTCGATATTTGCTGTAAGTCCTCAGGAATCAAGGAAATTTCGTCAAGTGTAGGTAAACGCGGGCACAAATTTTGGTGGCGGTGGAAGGTTGTTGAAGCTTTGCTTCTTTTCCCACCTCACTGGATTCTTAGGGTAAATGACTTTTCTAGCTCAGTTCCTGATTAAATGTTGGTTTCTCAAAGTAGTGGTGGTATGGAGAAAATTAGCTTCAGTTCTTTATCCAAATGAGTCCCCCATGAAACAGTCTATGGACAATTGCGACTTTTCTATGCCGGAACATATGGTGCCATCTCGTTGAACCTCTTGTACTGCTCCAGGAATTCATCTAACTTACTTACAACTTGAAGAAACACAGCTCTTTGCAACTCCGTATGCTCCAGCTTGTAGAATGGAACTCCAAAGTTACAATACAAACATTTTTCCACAAGATTTTGGAACGTAATGTTCAAGGCAGGCTTTTTGTGAAGATTACTTCCAAGTCTACGAGCAATTGAAAATTCTGAATCTTCGGCCAATCCAGAACCTTGGAGGTCTTTACTCATCGTCTCAAATGTAGAACCGTTTGCTAACTCCATAAGAACGACCCCTAGGTTGAACAGTGCCTCATTTGTGGCCATTTTTGATGTATGGGAACCCGGGAGTTTGGATTTTGGACCTGTTGAGTTACTTGAGAGCTCAACGTCGACACAAGGATTCTGAAGACGCTTTGAAGAAATTTCGTCCGGAAAGAATCGGATGTCACCGCTACTCCATGAATCCAATAGCCAGGGAGTCGAGTGGAATCGGAGGACGGCGAGAGAGAGTAGCTTAGCCAGTTCCAAATTCTCAAGAAATTCATCTTCTCGAAACTCTCCTGTTGACATGTGGAGAACCTCCTTCAAGGATATGGTCTGTGAATCAAAATTGGAAGAAGGGCTCGGGTACACGAAATGCTTGAATGTTTCTGTCTTTTCGAGAGTTATGACGCAAGAAGAGCCATCATGAAAGTACTTGCATAGTCTATCATCAGGTTGTGGGCCGAACTCAGCCTGACTGGTTGCTGGCTGAATTTCGGTATCTTCTATCGGAAGAACAAACAGAACAGTGTTCCGTGAACCGGCAACCTCTTTCAAAGAGTTCTGAAGGGCATATGAGGGATTTTCCGGTTGGATCTTCTCACGAAAGTTGTTCGGAGCCGACTCGATAACGACCCTCAAAGGTTCCCGGACATGTTGGGCACATTTAAACGCTAAGTTAAAGCTAACTTTCGAGGTTTTATTTCGGCAACAATCCCCAACATGTAGAGACATGCTAGCAACATGCTCAATCCCAGTATCGCATGACCATACACAATTCAGGTCGTGGAATAGTCCGCTAGATGCTTGTTGGGTAATTTGAAAATCCGATGGGCTTGATTTCGTACTCGAATCTAGCGTTGCTTTGGCAGAATGTTTTTCCAGCTGAGATATTTGGATTGAAAGCTTGGTAAAATCCTCGTTCTGTAGTCTTAATTCGTCAACAATTTCGTTGAGGCGTGTTTTGGCGAAGCTGATCTTGATTCTCTGCCGAAGATGATGACCTTTTCCGTTGCCCCTCTGTTGAGTGACTATCAGTGATAATTCATTTATAAAATGATGTTTTGTCGTAACATGAAACGGGCGCCAATCCAGTTTCAAGTGGTGCAATTAAGTTGATACTTGCAAACGTCTTCTACAAGATATCTCACATACCTCTTTTGCCAACACATCTCGGAATCCGGCTGTCTCTTCGGTCACCTTTTTGAGAGTATCATTGATCAAATGAAGTGTAGATTTACAGCTGTTGTATGAAGAGCCCAGTAGCTTCTTTAGCTGCTTTTCCAGCTCAGGATCACTTTGGAGGTGCTTGGAATCTCGAAGAACTTCCACAAGATTGCAATTAACAGCCAACAACAGCAGCTGGCATTGATTGCGAAAAATTGTTCGCTGAATCCCGAGTGTCGTGGAAAATTTCTGTATCTCCTTGATGTAACGATGAAACGTGACGAAGGGAGCAAAAGTCACTTCATAATTCTCAACTGCGGAGATCAGAAGTGGTATTGCTCCAAAAACAACGCCTGCTGCTTCCATTGTGGTATGGGTCTAGATAACGTTAGCCGATCTCAGGTTGGAGCCCTGCTCTCTGACTATACCCAGACAACATACAAGATTTTCCTTAATAGAATTATGGATGAGGGTGCAGTACGATCGAGGTATCAGTTCTCAATCCAGAGTTGCAAACTAGTGTTATCGCGAAGTTGTCTATTCACTTCAGTATAGTGTGTCGTCACCTGTGCCCCACGTTCCACAATACGGAGGTAGGCTTCTCTGGCCAATACTTTAAAGGATATTTATAAGCTTACGGTATCCGAAATCGTAAGGTGGTAAGGTGACACTGCTTCCCATCTGAACCTCATGGAAATCAAGATTCCACCCTTCGGAGTTTTTTCACTTGTATTCAGTTAAAATATGGAGAACGAAGTTGCACTTTGGCAAAGGGGTGTCCACCATGATGAAGCTCAACACGAGGCTGGGACAGCCGCCCTGCTATTTGGGATCACCACCAAAACGGTCTCGCAAATCTTACGAATACTTGCAGAGAAGCCCGATTTGAAGGTCTACAACGGCGTGCGGGATGAATTTCGAAAGTTTTATATGTGGAATGAAGGGTTTTCGACCCTCTCAGGAGGTCTAGATAGAAGACTGGATGGCTCCAAGGGTTTGAAGGCTACTGTTCTTGAGCTGATGGCAAGTTGGGTGAAGTCTGTACTGAAAGGTACTCTCACTATTCCTAAGAAATTGTAAGATGGTATATTTTGCTGTACTAATACGACTCTAGTTCCAACGGTGTTACCAGATTACGATTGGAGTAGTGCATTACCAAGTCTTGACCAGCTCGGAGAGGTTGCTCTAAAAGTTGGTCAAAGTTCGAAGGCCGCGCAGACAGATATGGACTCGTTATACTCAAAGTCGAATCCTCTCAATCTGGACGAAGATTCTGATTCAGAGTCCGATTTTGACTCGGAGTGTATCGATGAGGGGCTTGAATTTATTTTAGAAGATGTGGGGTTCTTTATGGAAAGCCTAGTGGACCTTACCCCTTCTCTGGAGTATCCCGCAGCCGATTTCACAACCAATGAAACACCAATCATTGATCCAATAGCCAAGGTATCTAACATCCCCGAAGAAGCGCGCCCCTATGCGGTGATTATCAACGACCGTTTTCCGTTGATGAACAACTTTTCTTTAGTGAAAAAGTTGGCGGAAGCGAATGCGAAGCGAAATGAACAGCTTCGTGCCGCTATTTTGCGTCACGAAGATAACACAAGTCTTGATGAGGATGGCGAGCAACCCGTATTGGATCATAGCACAATTTCTGGGTTTACTAAACCTTCAACAATTGAGTCGGACTTATTTTCAACCCCTGCTGTACAGAAGGCAGAGTCTGTAACATCTTTTGCGAGTTCAATGGGTGATTGGCATGATAGTGGACGTCGCAGGATTCCAAATCCTGCTGGCGGTCACATTTTTGGTACGCCTTTTCGCTGTCAGTTCTGCGGCGAAATTCAAAGGGACATCTATAGTAGAGCCGATTGGAAGTAAGTTCAAGAAAACTGTCACAGAAATGTACAATTGCTCACAATGATAGGAAACATGTTTATAAGCACCTCGAGCCTTATATATGCACATTTGTTGAATGTAGCCTGGGACCACATACTTTCCATTCCAGAAAAGAGTGGATAGATCATGAATTCCAAACACATCGTGTCAAAACTTCATGGGAGTGCAGTTTATGCACAAAGAGCTTCCAGACAGATGATTTATTCAGAGATCATATTACGAACATATGTCTTCATGATCTGGACTCTTGCGGGCCCTCTCGAATTGAAGATTTTGTGCGGTATTCAAAACGACTGGCTTCTCGACCTGCTAACACCGAAGAATGTCCATTTTGTTTCAACATAACCGCAGTAACGCAAAAGGGGTTTGCACGCCATGTTTGCAGGCATCAGCATGAAATATCTCTGGCTGCGCTGCCACACACCGGAACAGACGAGGAGAACAGCGACGACGGTAGCATAGACAGCGACAAAATTGAAATTATAGGCCAGAAAGAATCATTGAAAGCCCCTGTGGATAGCGGTGGCTCAGAGGAAAGAGAGGAAACAGCGCCGAAGCGAGAACTCAGTGACGAGGAAGTAAATGGTAAATTATCTTCTTCAGAACCAAGTCTTAGTAGAACGAATTTGTAGAACTATGTTCAGAGTCCAGCTAACCTAGCGTAGACGATGAAACATCTCAAGATTGGGACGATATCTCATCCCTTAGCAGTCCTAACCTTACTCAATACGAACAGAATCCTTTGAGTGAAGAACTCAATGCCTCCAATGAGCGAATTCGCGAAAAAGACGAAACAATAGACAACTTGACCAATAGCTTTGCAAATTGTTAGTCACCCCCCGGCCCGGTTCCAAAGCACCTTCTGTCTGACCCAAATAGCATTCTCGCAACCGGCTTCTACTTCAACAGGCATGGTGGTAAATGCACCTTATACAGGTGGTCAATATAGTATGTGGAGAGCTACTACTAGGATTCATTCTACACTTCTTCTAATATTTATATTTTTGAAAGGCACACCTTATCAGACAACTTACGGACAACAGGGTGGCAACACTCAATATACTTCCGGACAATCAACTACTTACGGCAGCTCGTTGACCGGGTCGTCTCACCCTTACTCTTCGACATACACCGGTGGCAACTCAATGACTAACTCCTCGTCTTATTATCCGTCAAGCACCGGTGGTAGCGGGTCATCTGCCCCTTACTATACAATACATAATTCAAGCACGCCAATTGCTGGATCATCAAACTCATACTATCCTTCCAACACTGGTAAGAGCAATAGATATATCGCTTTCATCCAGAGCTAACGCACTTTAGAAAATCCACAAGGATATCAGGAAGGTGGAAGTGGGGACGTCACACCTCAAAACCAAAACGTACATCTCTCAGCAAACCCAGAGAATACCTACCAAGATTGTGACCCAAGTAAGTTGCAGCTCGGCCACCTCATGATGGCATAAGCTAAGTATTCAAGACTTTAGAATCCACCCCAGCAGCGACTTCAAAGCTGGTGTTGTTTTCAAAGTATGGTGGACCGAACCGAGAGGGGAAAATTCGTACTCATACCAAAGAGTAGGCACAGCATACCATCACGAGACAGTAAATAAAGACAGGTTTTATACGAAAATGAGGCGATTTATTGTTATAGGTGTTGGCAGGGGTTATAGTCAATGCGTGTTAGTATTTCTTTTTATGTAGAGAAAATAAGTCTAACACGTCCTTTTAGCCCGATACTCACATATCAACACCAGGCTACTACGAAGGCTGGAGTGAAGTTTGCAGACCATGCCGTGGTCTACATAAAAGGGGCACCTCCCGTTCCCATCAAAGGAGAGCAACCTCTTCCTAATAACCCCATCGAAATCAGTGTCATGAACCCCCGTGAAAAACTGGATCCTGCATCGAGAATCCACTACGCAAAGACCTACACAGTCGAGCACAACGTAAAGGTCAACATCATTGGAAAAGTATCCACCAATTTTCGAAAAATCTTCAGCGCCGACTTCGACAGAATTCAGGCCACGATTAATCGCACTTTCGGGTGAGGCTCAGGTTGGGTACTGAGATTGTGCCGTCTTCACATGTGTTGATCCGACACTGTGATGTGTGAGGCCTGGTATCATGATTACGTTGGTTCAAATTTGCGGATTACTACATGTTGGCACGTTGAATTTTTGAGAAGTTTCCAAGCGTCAACTTTTTCTTCTCTTTTCGTATACATTTTCAAGTTCATGTTTTCTACCTATTTCAAATCTGAGTGGCGAGCAGGATATGCAACGGAACTACTCGGGGATCTTGATGCTTCGTCACGAATTTTCTTTTGAGCTTATCAAATTACGTTTTAGGATCGGACATGATCATTTACGATGGATGCATCTACGATGCGAAATTTTATTACGACAGATCTGTTAGTTATTTGACTTATAGCACTCTCAATTGATAATATATTTATCTTGCGCACAAGCTCCTTTCTCTTGTAAAATAGTTTACAGAGAATCTTTTGGCGGATATGCCATCTGTCTTTCACATCAGACTTTCTCACAGGTTTTCCTGCCTCTAAATTGGTAAGGAATTTAGCCTCATGTATGATGGGACATTAGAATTGTGCTAAAGACAGGAGGTTTGAAACAGAGAACCCAGACATGTCTAATTATGTCTTACATTGGGCTGGACAAAAAAAGCGGCAGTAAATAGTAAGGCTGCGCCTGCCTAACTTATTGTTACCCCTTTAGAACAAGCCACTTTTATTGTACTAAGTATCAAGGAAAATATTCTTGATTGTGCTAGATATTGCGAGTAATTAATTTAAAATGCCTAAGATATATATGGTATTGTTAGTATATTTGAGGTAAAGGGGGTATTTCGTGTTATTTGTATTCATCGATGATCTACTAGTTGTAGGCTACGCTATCAATAAATACCCATCCTAAGCCTTGGCGGTCACGTGTACCGCCCCGAAGGCTATTCACTATAGAATATCTCGTAACACTAGTATAACTTTAAAGTCGTCGAACCACTTCTGTATAAATAATTTACTATAATCCTCTAAGAAATCGACTAATTAGAGGACTCTATTCTATATTATCTATCTAATTAGATTATAAGGATCTCTTATAATCTCTACTTATTCCTAAACTTCTATTTCCCTTATTTCTACTAAATCGTAAATTCTACTAAATCTGTTATTTTCGCTCTACCTATATATTTACTTTAATCTTATATCTATTAGTATCGATTAGAACTTTGAGAGTACTATTCGCCTTACTTTTAGTTATAGAATTAGTAGAATTGTCTTTGTCTTTAATCTATATAATGTAGTTAATATCTTTACGCTTAAATACTTCGCGAAGGCATATAACGTCTACTATAAGTCTCTTCTCTTTTATAGTACCTAGTCGAGTAAGATAGTTATATAAGGATCTTAAATCTATGTAAATCTTAAGCGGAATCGTGTCGTTAAGTATAAGCTTTAGTATAGTCTTAATTAATATTACTATGTCGAATCTATTACTAATAGTATATAGTTCTAATGCTAGCATACTCTAGGTAACTCTCTTACACTTCGTCGAGCTCTAGTATAAGATATTAGTATTACTCTAACTATCTATTAAGGTAATAAGGTATCTAATCTAGAAGGTATAGTCCTTATTATTAGTAAAAGCGCTATCTATAAAAACTATAATTTTAAGGCCGTTGCTTAATTTAACGTATTTTAGACCTTGATCAGAGTTGTTAATCTACTATTAAATACGCTTATTTAATTAGCTAATCTCTTCAGGATCCGGGTCTATATTCTAGGCTAAATATAAGAGGTTAAAAGAGGCTTCAGGTTAGTATACGCCGGCAATATATGCTCCCTGAGCTCGTTGCGCTCTATATTCGTCCTTATTAGTAGTAAGCTTTAATTTGTTAATTTGCTTCTTCTAGCTTAAGTATATTAATCTATCTTATACTATAGTAATATTACCTCTATTAAAGTCGAGAGAGTAATCTAGCGTAAGTTCTTCACGTTCCTTAGCCTTGAATCCTACCTTCTTAAGCTCTACTTCTTCTTGTTCTATAAATTTCTTATCTACTAGGATAAGAGTATTATTAGTTTAGAGTCCTACTAAACTAAAGGCGCTATTAGATGTTAATTTGTTAGTAATAAATAAGTATAGGTTATAGGTTAATAATACTATCTTTAAGAATTATAGGTAGTACTTACTATACTTAGTAAACTAAAAGGCTCTTGATTTAGAGATACTATACTAGGGTTTAAGGTTCTTAATAATCTTATTAAGCTATTATAGTACGTGTAGGTTTATAGAAGAATTTACGAATAATCGACGATTTAACTTCTTACTAGTCTAAAGATATACTTACTTAATATTATAGATTAAGAGCCTTAATTTCTTCTTCTTATAATTACTTAAATTACTCTTGTTAAGTAGATCCTTAAGTATAGCGATAATAAGAATTAGACGTTAACTAATATATTAAATTATAAGTAATTCTATAATAATAAATTCCTTTCTAGTATTACTCTAGGCTTAAATAATTAATCTCGATTTACGTAAACTATCTAGTTTAACTATATAATAGAACTTAGAATTAAATATATATATACTCTTAGAAACCTGTGATTTGTCGATTAAGTTAAATCCTTAAAGCTTCTTAAATCTAGCGATTTTAGCTAGATCCTCTAGAGAGAGTTCGTCGGTTGTAAAGTATATTAGTACACTATATATATATACTATAGCGACGATGATCTTATATAGTCGGCCTCTCTTACTAGTACGCTTAAATCGTACTTCTAGCGCTAGTTGTAGTCGCTCTAGTTCTAGTATATTAGGTGTATTTTAAGCGTTTGATCGTAGTACTCTAGAAGGCTCTAGAGTTAGCGATCGTGAGCCGACTACTTCTAGTTCTAGGTTATCTAGTCTAATTTCTATAGTAATTTCTTTATAATATAGCTTTACTACTATAGATCGAAATTACGAGACTCTATTTAGTAGCTTTATAAAACAGTTCTCGTCTTCTATACGAACAAGAGAGTATAGACCTGTCTATTTATCTAACTCTCGATATACTATAACAGGATAATTAATTAGTAAGTCCTTTAGGTATAATGTAATTAGTCTATTTCTCGATTTAAGAGTATCTTAGACTTATCTTTATACTATAATCTTATAAGCTTTCGCTATAGCGGCTTACGAGACTATTAATCTTTATACTATGTTTTAAGAGAGTAGATCTTTCGCTGTTATACATGTATACGTACTAAATACTAGTAGTATAGGTATAAGGCTATTCGGTTCTACTATATCGTTAATAGCCTTGATTACTATCTATAATTTAAGGTATTTATTAATAGTTAGTACCTCTTAAGATATTACTTCGTATATATGATAGAGTAATCTATAGTATCGCTCTACTATGTCGATTAAATTATATATCTCTACTAGTACTACTTTTACTATCGTATCTATAGTTCTTATATATAACTAGAATTCGCGACTATAGAATTAAGTTCTAGTATTATAGGTTACTAGGTCTAGAGAACCTAAAAACATATAGACCTAGGTTCTAGTAAAGGTCTTCTATATAGTCTTTATAGATATGTCTTTAAGCTAGGCTACAGCTTGGAATCCTGTAGCTTCGTCGACTATATATAGAAGAGGCTTTCTATTAATATATATAATGTCTATAAATATATTAAAGTTGAATTCGTAATTGTTATAAATCGTGAACTTGAAGTGTTCTAGTAACTTTCTATGTCTCTAGTATAAATTATAATACTTTGTAAGTTCCTCTAGAATCTTATATTATATGTTATTATAGCCGGCTCGCTATAATATAGTATATAATCGTTGAACTAACAGATAGCTAAATCGATGATATAAGTAGCGAATATCCTCTTTAGAGAGTAGGTATTTATAGTATTAATCTTAAATAAATGTACTTATAGTTTACTATTCGCTCTATTATAAGAAGAGGTGTCTATATCGTTATATAATTAGAATTTCCTAACTATCCTAGATAAGTATATTCTTAAGGTTATTATACTATACACCTAGTTTATCTATACTATTAATATATAGGATAAACGAGATTTTAATACTAGGCTCTATAATATAGAATTATATATCTCTAATAGAGGAGGTGATATTAACTAATCTAATGTTTAACGAATTTCTAATACTAAATCTTATAACAGTTTAACCCTTTATACTTTAGTCTAATCTTACGTCTAGATATATAGACTTATATACTAGGAATTGATTATAACCTACTAAAGATACTCTAGATGCTTCTATATTAATCAGGATGCTAAAGAAGTATAATCGTAGGTATTACTTTACTATAATCGTTATATACTTCTCTAGTAGGTTAGTGTGAGAGGCTTGGATTAAGGGGGTCGGGTAAACTAGAGGCTCGGCAAGCGAGGGGTATCCGCGGGGCACAGGGCATACGACAGCAGCCCGACGGCAGCCCGCAACCGGGTCGAAGCCAGGGATACTAGGGATGTTTTCAGGAATGCAGGGAGACTAGGGATGTTTTCAGGAATGCAGGGAGACTAGGGATGTTTTCAGGAATGTAGGGAGACTAGAGATATAGAAAGGGGTATTCAAGAGGTCTAGATATATAACTAGGAGGTTAGACGAAGGTAGAAGAGAGGCATCGATTATTCTGTATTATAATAGAACACTAGTGGTTCTATTACGTCTGCGTACTCTACTACTTATTTAGTTCCTCACAGTTAGGCGCGTTAGGCGTAGTAACTTCGTTAATTTAACTAAGTTGATTTTAAGAGGGAGAGGTATAATTAATTAGGTAACCTAGAAGTGTAGTAGGATCGAGTGTATATAGATATGCCGAATTATATAAATTAGTAGTAATCTCGCTTACGCTCTTAAAGTTAATACTACTAAGCGAAGTTATCTAAGTAGTACTATTAATATTAAGGGTATCGGCACTTTCTTATATTTAAGTATATATTTAAGTTCTAGTAAAGTCTTTCTAGATTAGTAGTTTATCTAATCTATCGAAGTTGTTGTTAGCGTTAGATTTATATTCCGTGACTATAATTGCGAACTGTTTATTAGTATATTAGTTGTCTATATACTTTATAAATTCCTTACGATTATAACGTCTCTCTTTATAAGGATACTTTACCGATCGACAATCTAGCTTCTTATAAATCTAGTATCTCTTAGTCCTAGTATCGCAGTATCAGCCTTTAAATCGGTCGCGGTTACAAGGGTTAGAGTTACATACATTATACATACGTCGATTAGTAAAGAAGGCTTGATTTTGATCGAGTCCCGATTAAGGGGGTTTTATACCTATACTAGGTAGACTAGACGTAGTACTTAATTCCGTCACATCGTAGCTTCGTAGATAGTCGTCGTCGGTAATATATATATTAGTTAGACTCTAAGATAACTTATAAGTACAAATTAAGCTTTCGATGCTATTAATGAAATTTAGTAGCGTCTTTTACTCTTAGGAGGTGTAAGCTTCTCTATATAATAGTGTGCCGATATAGGCAAGTATAAGCTTATTCTTAAAGAAGGCCTTACTTTGTAACTCTTATATTAATCGTAGGCAGAGCTTCTTAAGTTCATTTACTAGGAGTTTATACACCTTGGAATCCTTCTTTCTAGGGTTCTTGTTACGTATATATTATATATCAATTTGATTCTATATACTAAGTTAAAGTTCCTAGTAAGTATAGCTCTTAAATTGTTCTACGATAGATATATAAGCTTAAGAGAATCTAATATTATTTAGCTAAATTATAGAGTTATAGAAGGTTACCGAAAGTCCTTTTAATATAATTGGAAGGGCTAGTATACGTCCATGCTGTGGTAAGTCGGCTCCTTTACATATATCGATAAACTTCGTTAACTTCTCTATAAAGTTGTCTCTAGTACCACTATACCTCATTTCTTCAGTATAGTACTTTCGGACGTTGGTCAGTTGTTGACTAACACCTGTGGCAGCTTGTGGGGCAATAATAGCAGCTATATCGCTGGGAATATTAGTATGCTACTGATTTGTGAAACCGGAAGAGGGTGGTCTAGGAGGAGGAGGGGGGTATACTCGATTTGCCGGGTGTATAAGAGATTAAGGGTTCGTTACTTTGGGTATGATTGGATTCGATTGTCGCTCAAGGATTGATTTAAAAGAGTGTAATCTAATGTTCTTTCTATTATTCCTAGTGACTTCATTTACTTGCTCGTTAGTCTAATATTAGTAGTCTTTATATATTAATACCTTGTAAAGATAGGAAGATATTAATCCTCTAAGAGCTCTATCGGTCTCGACATATACTCCTCTAGTTCGGAGTGCTTTGCGGAGTAGGTGTAGATAGTTCTTGTTGATTAATGTAAATTAGTCTTCGTCCTAGTCCTTGAAGTCTTTATAATACTAAAGCCAGAGGTCCTCATCCACGGTATCCTTGTCGGCAAAGTATTTCTTAGTGCAATTCTTGACGTGCAGCTTGTCTTGGTCTTCTGTAGACGGTGCTATACTACGGTCCTGGAATGTGGTTTAGTAGTGGTAGGTTTTAGTGTAGAGGTTCAGTAGGTTTTAGGCGTTCTGTGTATAATCGGGGCTTATATGGAGGTATCTTAAGTAATCGTCGATTTACTGTATTCGTGATAGTAAAGTCTAAAATACACTTCACGTTTTCGATATATAAAGTGTACTAATAAGGCCACTACTTCCTATAGATGTACTAATAAAGCCACCACCTACTATATCCTACCGTGGTAGTAACAACTCGGTCCTTGCCATACTAATAAAGCCACCGGCGTAGTTTAAGGGTCGAGAGGTTTACTCTTCAAAAGCTTTAATATACAAGTGAATCAGTCCAAAGGATGTAGCTCGTTTACGTACAGCTACAATAGTAACCTTCTACAGAAGTCGAACTACCTCTTCTGATCTGTACGCGCTCACTAATCAGTGTTAGTATATTTAAGGTAAAGGAGGTATTTCGTATTGTTTGTATTCATCGATGATCTACTAGTTGTAGGCTACGCTATCAATAAATACCCATCCTGAGCCTTGGCGGTCACGTGTACCGCCCCGAAGGCTATTCACTATGGAATATCTCGTAACAGGTATAATGTCGAGGTAAGCAGGTAATTTACTAATTATCCACCAGGTGCTTCCTCAATCTATAACATACTCTCACCCCCACAAAGGTGGCGTATACGCTAAATTTGTATCGGCGCCACACCGAAGGCCACCTGTCACGCTACCTTTTAATTAGGGTGTGGGGATTGTAAGATGATGATATCACATCTTTGTAATTAATATTTGAGAATGCTTGTACAATTATCAAGTCAAGTCAAGTTGTTGACTCTCGTGTACCACAAGTGAACCTTCTTGGATAAGCCTATTTGGGTGCTGACCAAGAGCAACTCTCCCACGCAAAATGCAACAAGTAAACTCAACAGGACGATATACCTATACAGCGTTTTATTTCATCCGCACCAGCAAACCATGATTTTCAAATTGCAAAATTCAGCTAGAAAGGTTACCTAAGAAAGGCCGCCCCTAACTTAAGCGAGAGCCACCCTCACAAACCCCGTCGACAAATGAATAGTGGCAAGGACCTTATCCTCATCAGTATTAGACTCCACCTAAAAGAAACTAAAACTAAAGCTCAGAATTGAGTATTACGATACACCAAGGGGTGCAGGCATCCGTAAGACACCCCATCCTACACCAAAAATAATACTAACAAGCTAAACCAAGACCTCTATGCCCAAAAACCTGGATAGCGGCAAAAATTGTATCATGATGTTTAATTAGAAGCGTAGAATTATCAAAAACAACTTGTGTTGCGGTGTAAATCAAAATTGTAAACGTCTAGTTTAGGTGTAGAATGTGGGGGCTGTCCCACGAATGCTTGCATCCCCTGGTGATACACCAAATTGCCGCTCAAAATAAGAAGATTCCAAAGTAACTCCAACACTCCCTAACTCCCCCATGTTCCCCCAAAATTAACTCTCAAAAGCCGCCAATACCTAAATTCTATTCCTTCGAGCTCTAAAAGCCTCCAACCCCCATTTAACACCAACAAACCCAAACACCCCCAAGAAAAAACATCCCACCAGTTTATCCAACCCCGACTCCCCAAAGGCAAGTGCATAATTCGGGATTCCCAAAGGCACCCTCCCACCAACAGGTTGCGCCTCAACGAAATGCAAGCGCGAGAAATTAGACTGACGAGTCGAATTTTCAATTTTTCCCATCAGGGTGCTATTAAGAAAATGAAGCGGACGCGTACGATTCAAAGGCTTCCTGGAACTGCCGTGTAGAGCGATATGAGCGGATCCCGATTTCTTAGAGGAATCCCTGGTCATATTTTGAGTCGCTCTTTGGACACCAAAACCTCTCTTCCAATCGACAGCCACTCCTTTATGGCCAGATGACTTAAGCCAATCGTCGAGCTTGTGGTAAACTTTCGCTGCCGTGTCGTCGAATTGACCGCGTTTCTGATGTTTTTTGTCCCCTTCTATACTTGGTGTAGTGGTATTTCGAACAGGACCCCAGAGACTGTATTCAGGAGGGTTGGGGTTATAAAAGTATTTCCCAATTTTGCGGGCAACCCCAGCAAGGTAATCGAAGAAATCATGAATGTCATCACTAGATTCCCTCTTTGAAAGTGTCTTGCCTTTAGACCGCGAGTGGGAAAGGAGCTCCATGATTTGGTCCCATTGATGAGCCAACCATCCTGTGTATGAGAACTCCAAACTTTTTTCCACGTCACCAGACTGTGTGACATTTCTTCTCTCAAGGTTACCAGCAAGGGAATGTTGTACACAAATGATTAAATCGTGAAGAGAATTGTCCTGGCAACCGTTGGTTGGTGTGATGTCGATGCCGTGCGTTTGTTCAATGGGTTTGGTAGAGGTTCCTTCGGTATTTGGATGGACGACGTCGAGCCATTGAGTATAAGGGTGGTCGGAAACTGGTCCGACAGGGATGGGTGCCATCTTTACTTTCGTATTTGGAAGGAAATTTGGTGTTCTGAATGCTCGAGGCGAAAGGGTAGTTGCGAAGTGATGATGGTGAGCCTGGATGAAAGAATGTTAAAACAGGTACCTACGATATCTTGAATTGTTGGATTGAGAAAAGAGGAGAACTCTGAAAGATTGAAGAGTTATATAGAAATATGTGTTAAATAAGCTAGACTTGTATTATCAAGCTTACCTAGCGTAAGGCCTACCAAGCTTTTTTAGTTTGTTTTAGTCATTAAACGCACGTCATGACCTATCCCCCCAACTGCGGCCAGAATCACAAAAATGCCAAGGACTATTAGCGACCCAATTAGAACCCTGCATTTCATCACTTTTGGGGTAAATAATCACTATTTTCTATGAAAGTCAAGGAAACAAGTCCTTTTCTGGCATAACCACACATCACACTTATTACAACCCCATTCTGTAAGCCTCCTCTGACTTTGCCTTTAGTTATTTGAGGCTATATCACTCAATGCAACTCTTTTTGCTTGCCGATCATCTAAACATAAACCTATACAGTACTTACACGCTCGGCGAGAAGCCATCTTGACTAGTTTGTAGGAGAAGATATCTTCTTAGGAGCTGTCTAGATCTATATATGAAATCCTCCCTTTGCGAGACAGGGTGATAGGCTTTCCTAGGTCTAATAAACCACTGACGATTTGAAGCCGCTAATCCTTCTAGTTACGAAAAGAGATATTAGGAGTCTTTGAGCGGCTCTCGTGGAAAGCTATCTTATAGGAATTGATAAGAATGACGAGAAGAAGCCAGTGTTAAATTGCCTATGAACCTCCACGCCGTACTAGCCGTAAACCACTCTCAGAAGCCGTCAATTGATCAAATTGATCAACGTATCCCATTACTCTATTATACTCCTCAAATAGCCAAGGAATAAACAGCTCTTTTTCTACCAAATCTCTAAAAGGGACTCTTGCTGTCTTTGCTTTTAAAGAAGTAGCTTTAGGACGCTTACGTATTGTTAAAACGTTAAGTCTTCTATTATATACAGTTAACATTCTAAGTATAAAAGCGTTATCTTTCCACCCAATTTAATTAACCTGATTTAAGAGTAATAGAAGGCAGACCTTTGTTCCCTAAGGTATTATATCGTTCTTATTTGATTACTTCATTTTAACAAGAGTGGAGAGTACGCCAGACTTTGTACGGCAGGTGCTAGTTACGCCATATCCTCGTACGCGTAGGAGCTCGTAAAACCACGTTGAGGAGAATAGGTTGTCTATAAATATGTGGTACGATCCTGGGGGCATTTGAGGAAGAGATTCGCAAAGTTTAAGAGCCACTGCCTAGGTTTTGTTACCTCCTTTTCCCTCCTTTTTAGTCCCTCCAAGTTCCATAGGTGTACGCGTATTTACAGGTCCGTTCTTCTCCCCAGGTATATGCCAATTCTAGGAGAATAAAAAGCCGATCTCTACGATTGCCTAGATCTTAAATCCAGTCGGTGTAGGCTTATTTGGTATAGTGGTAGCTTCCTTTGCTCTACCCTCAAATCGGACCATCACCTCATCTACTGAAAGTCATGACCCAGGTATCCAAGTTTAACAGTTGATTAGAATGATATAGTCGTTTAAAGGCTCGACCTTTTGCCCTAAGAAGTTAGTCAATTACAATAGTAATTTGGGAGAAACTTACTTTCTCGTACAGACCAGACACTCCATCAGGGTATATACGGAACTACATATACAACTCTAGGAACCTATCTTTTGCCATATACTTTTAAATAGGAAAGTTAGGCGTAAGACTGTCTTCCACCCTCTAGTAATCCGCTAGCTCGTGGGTGTATATTGTCATATAAACCTCAATTGCAAGATAGGTATAAACCTCCTCTTTTGTCACATCCACCTAGTCATTTGCGCGTGCGCGAGGCTTTTCTAGCTTGCGAGGTTCTCTAGTACGAGAGTTTATATTCCGTACTATCGTATCTATTATCCAGGGAGGAAAGTATAAGAGAAAGAGGGAGATAGGGATGTTAATATCTACCCCCTCAGGGAGGGTGATTTGGTGCTGTCACATTAGTATTCTCATAGGCTCAAAGCGCGTTCCAGGCTGTTTTAAGGGTGGAATATCTAGACGGCGAGTCCCTGGATCTGTAGTATCTACACGCGTATTCTCAGGCATTGTAGTAGTAGAATAATATATGATAAGAGTGCTTTTGTTATTGTTTATTAGATTCTAATTGTTTGGTGTTCTACACCCTATAGAAGGTGTGCACAGGCCATATTTTTGTGATTCTGGCCGCAGGGGGGGGGGGGGGGGGGGATACTGCCAGGAGAATAACGGAACAGAAATTGATGGTAGAATTATGTGAGAAAGCTATTCTAGCAAATCTCAACTTCACTCATCTCATCATGTATAATACCATACATACCATACAGATGAACACATCCCCGCTCATCCATTCATTCGTTACATATTTATGATTTTTTTGGGCTTCAGGCGCTAAGTTTCCTCCCAATTCATTATTCCCCTAAATTTTCTTCCCTTGTTTAGCCTCTTCACCGTCTTGGCATTCCCCGGCCTCTACCTCTAATTGCCCTCTGCGCTGCTCCAGGCGGTAAACCCCGCTGAGGAGCTTGTGGTGCTGCGCTCTCTTCATTTCGGATCGTCTCATCGACACTCAAAATCAAACAACTGGCTTCTGTTGCAGCTTGGATAGCGTTTAGCTTTACTAACGCTGGTTCCCACACGAAAGCCTCGAGGTTGTCTCGAACACCTTCGTTCACAAAATCCACGCCTGCCCAAACATTCCCCTTTCTGTGCTCAACACGCAATTTGTTGAGAATGTCGGTCGCGTCAAATCCAGCATTGTCGCAAAGTTGGCGAGGAATAACCTCCAAAGCTTTGGCGAAGGATTTGATGATGGCTTGCTGTTTGTGTGGTACGTTCTTGTCGGCGTAACGGTGAAGGTATGCCGAGACTTCCATTTCGCATGCACCACCTCCAGCCACGATGGTGTTGTTTTTGATAGCACGCTTAACAATCATGATAGCATCGTGAAGAGAACGCTCAACTTCAGCAATGAATTGCTCGGCACCACCACGGAGCACAAGAGTACATGTTTGCGCCTCTGGGCAATCCTCGAAGAAGTTGAAACGCTCGCCACCGATTTGTCGCTCATCGAAACTACCGCAAGTTCCGAGATGTTCAGGATGGATATCCGAACATGTAGATTGTATGGATCCGCCAGTTGCTTGAATAACACGCTCAAGATCAGCAGCCGCTACTCGTCCCGCGCAGAAAATATCACGGTCTGCAAAGTACTGTGTTGCTAAATCACCAATAGGCAATTTGGAAAGGACAACTTTAGCACCAGTCTTATATAGAGCCTCCATTTTGTTGTAAATAATCTGCCATTCTGCATCGACAATAGCTTGGTATTCGGAAACTTGTTCGACTCGGACTTCGGCGTTGTCTTTCTCAGACTTGAGTTCGAGCTCGACGTTTAGGCAGACAATCTTTGGGTTCTTGAAGGTTTTTGGTTGTTGCTCAAACCCGGCGTACGAGAATGTCTTCTTGAACGCGACACCATTGACGAAAAGAGAATCAGTCAGGGAACCACCTGGGATTTTCTTGATTCCAATGAGGTTTTCGTTGAGGTCCTCCTGGTCAAGGGAAAGAACGGCATCAACGACCACTGCGAAAGGTTAGCTAATTTTCCCCTTCCAAATTTACCACCTAGAAGCCTTACTCTTGGTGAAGAATGGGGTATTTCTCTTGATCAATTTACTGCTCATCGCTGTGGCAGCCAATTTACTCAAGGTTTCCCTCTTGTTGCCTTCACTGGTATTCACAGCAATCTCCTTGATCTTGTTAACCGCCATAGTCGAAGCTCTCCGTAAGCCCTTGATGATGGTCTGCGAGCTAATCCCTTGTTCAACATGCTCCTTGATCTCCTTCAAAATCTCTCCTGCAAGTACAACCACGGATGTTGTTCCATCTCCAACCTCGGCATCCTGCGATCTCGCGATGTCTGTGAGAATTCGGGCTGCGGGGTGTACGATATCGAGGAGCTATATTCCATCAGTTCCCAAGCCGCGGGGTGGTTCCGCCTTGTTCGCATACCTTCATAACAGTCGCGCCATCGTTGGTGATGGTTTGTCTGCCATTCTCATCCACAAGTAACAAATCTCCACCGTAAGGCCCCAGAGTACTTCGTATCGTAGCCTGGACAGCTAAACAAGCATTGATATTCGAGATGATTTGACCTTTTCCTTGGGATGAATCCGTGCCTGTGAAGAAATAAATGTCAGTTTCGGAAGCTCTCCAAATATTTTCAAGCTGTTGACTGACTAACCCTCTTTCAGCACAATAATAGTAGGCGTCTGGCCACCGAAAGACATGATTGCGGTGTTGGTGAAGCTATCCCGGGGGTGGTAATCGATGTGCGGGTGCTTTATCTATTATGCGGAAGACGAAGAGTTGGGTAGGGAGATTCGCTGGGGGTTGGTTGAGCTTGCTGTTATCAGGTTGCTGCTGCGTATCAATTTCAAGCGAGAAAGATTTCGCGGTCGCGTCAATGAGGGGCCCCGACTGCCGTACTGATGCACGTGATACCGTCCTCCCTGGCCGTGGACTGGTAGGTAAATAGAAAAATAACTCAACCACAATTATTATCTCGAGATTGTTCTAGATTTGAATTCAGCTTGTCCTAAGAAGTAACAAAGGTGTTATAACTACTACTAAAACAATAAACTAGATATAACTAGTAATGAAGATAATAAGAATTAACGCTTCTAAAAGTATATAGCGAACCTCTTAACCTAAGTTTAACTTAATATCTAGGAGGCTGATAGATTTTATACCGGTGTCTTCCTCAAAATGACGCAGAGGTATTAGAATTCGGAAATACTCACTCTTCTAGAGAATAGAGCGTACTACTAAAATAGTAGAAATATACTCTATACTCTACTCTAGTTTTTAAAAGAGAGTATAAACAGTATTATACTATTCTAAAAAATCCTAAAAGTCTTCTCGTTGTTCGATGAATCGCCTCGGTAGAGAAACTGATCATATAGATAAGAGCGAGGGGTATATTAATTCGTCTAAAGACTAGCCTAATTGATATTTATAGGTGGTATCGCGGTATAGAATTCGAAAGTAAATATTCTTTTCCGTATAAACAGGTCTTAATACGAGGTCCTAGGACAGAGGCTATAGATGAATCCTCTAGCTAGCTCTAGTACTAAGCTACTAAAACTAAACTTATTATCTCTTTTATAAACTAAATATAATAAGCTTAATACTAGTTTTTATTTATAATCGCGTTAGATATAAAAAGATAGAAATTAAACTTTAGCTAATTATCTATAACTCTTATACTCTACTCTCGCTTAATAAAGATAGAGTAATAGATAGCTTTAGTAAGATACTTATATAAATTTAGCTTATAAGCTACCTTTCTTAAGAGAGGCTTACTAGTATATTCTAAAAGAATTAGATACTAATTAAGTCTTAGTTTACTCTCTTAAGATAGTAGAAAGTTAATAGACTTAACTATTCTATCTTATCTTATTTAGCGAGATAGTCTCTATAGATACTAGCGATATTAGCTATAAGTAAGAGACTCTTTAATTAAGCTACTTTAATTATCTTAAAAAAGTATAATAAGCTTAAAAACCTAGAGTATATATAAAGAAAAAGAGATAGATAAATATTACGAATTATATATAAAGTATATAATAAGTAAAGACTAGGTAGCGTTCTAATAGGTTAAGTATATCTATAGACTTATAGTAAATAGAGAGCCGGCTAGAATAATTAAGTAGTCTAGAGATTTCGTTTAGTTATAGTTATATAATAGACTTAGAAGGATCTCTTAGAGATCTAGTTATTAGAAAAGAAATAAAGGTTCTATATAAGACTAGTATATCTACTATTAGAT
This sequence comes from Hymenoscyphus scutula, assembly GCA_001399465.1. Classification (NCBI taxonomy): domain Eukaryota; kingdom Fungi; phylum Ascomycota; class Leotiomycetes; order Helotiales; family Helotiaceae; genus Hymenoscyphus; species Hymenoscyphus scutula. Next base: position 3,391 of record LKTO01000034.1, on the reverse strand, counting down.
AGAAGCTTTATACTTAACTTAATATTATAATATATTTAATAACCTTAACTATCTTATAATTAAGTAATAAGTTTACCTTTAAGTAAATACCTAGAACGCGATTAAACCTCTATATAAGTAACTAACCTAGCGATACTTAGTTACCTTAGTTAGTTAGTTAGTTTAAGAATCGTTATACTTTAAGTAACTAAGCTTAGAAGTTTAAATTATAATACCTTCTAAAGTCGCTTCTACTACTAGCTTGAATACTAGCTAAGTTAATCTACTAGTCTAGAGCGCGCTATTATAAATCACGTATAAATATAATAAGTAAGACTAGACAGCGTTCTAATAGATTAAGACGCTATTATATATAAACTCTTAAGAAGTATTACTAAGACGAGACTAGAGAATATAGGATCTTATTAGTTAAAGAAAGATTATATAATAGAGTCTCTATATAATAGAGTCCTTAGAGGCTATAGAGTCTCTAATATTAGAGACTCTCTTTAAGCGAGAGACTTTAACTAAGAACGAAGGTTCTATATAAGACTAGTATATCTACTATTAGATAGAAGCTTTATACTTAACTTAATATTATATTATATTTAATAACCTTAACTATCTTATAATTAAGTAATAAGTTTATATAATAGATTAGAACTTATTTAATACCTTAGTATCTATAGTACTAGCGATAATTAACTAGTACTAGTAGTTATATAATATCTTAGTATCTACTAGTAATAATTAACTAGTACTAGCGATTATATAATACCTTAGTACCTATAGTACTAGTAATAACTAGTAATAACGCTATCTTAGAAGCTATCTTTAGAGCGAGAACAGATAGCGCTATCTCTAATATCTTTACTAATAATAATATTATTATAATATTATCTTAAATAATACTATTATTCTAATACTAAAGTTTTAGCTATATACTAGAGTTTAGCTTACCTAGTATAATAGACCTATTTAAGAGAACCTTAGAACAACCTCTTTCTTCTTTTCTCTTTAGTTTATTCTTCTTATATTTAGACGAATCCTACCTTTTAAATCTAGTTACTATATTAAAGTATAGTCGAACTACCTCTAGCGATTAGCTCTTAGTCTACCTTGAAAAAAACAGGTTATATAAGAAACACTAACTTCTAGAGCGTATCTTATATTATATTCTCTACTCTCTCTTACTACTCTTATAGACTCTCTCTACTTCTATACTTCCTATAAGTAAAATCGACTAGCTACGTCCTTTACTCTAGGTAGAAAGTAATATAAGACCTGTAGTAACTACCGAGTCTATATATAACGATTCTTAAACTAACTAACTAAGGTAACTAAGTATCACTAGAGTTTGTTCTTATAAAGAGGTTCAATCACAGACTAGGTGTTTACTTAGAGGTAAACTCGTTACTTAACTATAAAGCTGTCAAGGTAGTAATAACAATGTAATATTAAGTTAAGTATAAAGTGTAACGGTTCTGACCGCCACCACACCTCAGGTCAGCCCCTGGCTAGAACCCAGCGGATACCGTGCTTCCTGAGCCGGGCTCGGTTAGCTATAGCTTGGCACAACCTCTTGTATATAAGAGCTTCCAGCTCCTGGGCTTCTGTCCTTTCTTCTCTTCTCTCTTTAGCTTAGAATCCTCGTATAGACAGTTCCACAGTACCTAACTTACACCTAGCGTAGTCGTACATTCGTGTACAGTCTATAAGCTGTGTATGTCGTTACATTATTCTAAGCTCACTAACACTACCTAGGAAGGCCATAGATAATCTCCCTGCCTGTCTATCTAGCGTGATAGAAGGACCCTACGATCCTCAATTGCCTAGCCGTAGTACTTTTCAAAAAGGAGTTAAGAAGATCTAGAGACTAGCAAGTCCTAGATACAACCACATAACGAGACAAGCATTCCTCGAAGCAAAACAACAAAACTATAATTACTACGATAGCACCTAAAGTACGCTCTACAAGAATAGGACAACGCTCTACTAACAATGCCAACAACCCAGAGGACACAATCCAGGACAACGACGGCCTACCGTAAAACGACAACTCGCTAGCAGCTTAGTTTAAGCACCAGCTAGACTCTAACTACAACGACGCCCCTAAAAGCTTAAACACATTACAAGAGCAAGTCCAAGCACTTACCCAGGACCAGTCGCAAACCCAGCAATTGCTTAAACAGCTCCTTAGCCGCCTTCCGCCTCTAAGCAACCCTGCCGCCGCCCCCTAGACGGCTGCTTCATCACTTTAAAATATCATACGATCAACAGAACAATAAACTTTAGAATCAACGATATCAAGCCTAAGCCCAAGTACTAGCCACAAGTACTCAGTAAAACTACCAGACCCTCAGCCCCTCTCTAATAGAACAGACCCTACGTTCCTAGGTTAGAAGATCTAGATCTAAGGAAAATTTAGAAGTAACAGAGACCACTTCTAAGACAAGGAAGATAAGATGTTTTATGTCTTTAATCGTATGATAGGAGACGCCTAGAAACACCTCTAACCACGAATTAACAAAGATTCTTAGATATACTTTATTTTAGTAATAGAGATAATTAACTACCTTACTTCTATTTTTATTAATCTAAACTAAGTAAGAGATATAAGATATAACTATAATTGTCTAATAATAAAGATTATATAAACGTTCTAGGAATTCTAAACCTAGTTCTTACACCTAGCTAGAGAAGTATAGACTCCTTAGAAATACCTTTGCCTAGACTTATATAATCGACTAACAACTCTACTCTAAAGAGGAATAGTACTAATACTATATATACTAGATACCTACTAGGATCTATTAGCTAGTTACTTATTATTAGATATAGAGCTAAGATATATTACTATAAGAGAGGACTATTAGAAGTTATACTAAGAAAGATCTACTACTTAACCTATATAACCTACTTGCTTCTCTACCTCTACTCTAAATAATATTATAGCTTCTACTCTACCTACCTTCTAACTTCTAGGAAATACCCTAGGCTTAACTCCTTATATAACACCTCTAACTACTTCTCGCGACTCTAGTAAGAAGCCTCGTAAAGTAAAGCGACTAGTACTAGTAGATGCCTATACTACCTGTTATAACTACTATAGAAAAGAATACTATACTACTACCTATTCTAAGCTAAGAAGAATTAATCTTAAGAAAATAGACAAAGAGGAAATAGTAGACGAGGAACTCTTATATAATAAGAGAAAAGAGAAACCCTAGGCTAAGACTCCTGCCTAGAGTATACTCTTAGTCTAGAAAAGATTAATTTAAGTCGATTAATAGATAGAAAGTACTTTATAGTTCTATATACTCTAGTAAATAATAGAATTATAGTTATAACCTACGCCTTAATTAATACTAGAGTAAATAGCTTTACTTTTATTAATACTACCTTTATAGTT